>QAXH01003158.1:0-23650 GCA_004335635.1 Chloromonas sp. AAM2 | reverse complement strand
CCCTGACACGAGCAGGGGGGGTCCCCCCGAGCCGCTGGTGGCTGCTGCCACGGGCGGGCTCAGGCCCAGTAGGGCTAGCAGTTCAGGCCAGAGGCTCTCCATGGATACGGCCAGAAAGCCAGGACTGATCTGCACGTAAACGGCCAGCACAGTCAGCCACCATTTGATGCACACGTATTGCATTGCAGCGCTGCACAGTAAACTCCAGAGCTGACAGCAGCAACCATCAGGTGGAGCATGAAATCCGACAACAACTACTACGGAACTACTAGTAGTACAAGTACTACTATTCAATTGCTTTGTTAGACGGTTGCTTGGTAGCCTTCTGAAGTTTGAGGTAACATATGTCACGTAAGGCTGAAAACGACAAATCGCAGTGAGGCCGCAAGATCGAACAAGGCTTCGCCCATCTGGCACGTTGTCTAAAGTTCATTGATAGGTGACGTTTAATCCTCTTGTAGATCTGGACTACTCATAAGTGCAGTCGAGCAGCACCTACCTTGAGCATCATAGCACAAAGTATCTAAAAATGGGTAAAGGCACACACTGATTGAGGCGCGCACTGACCTGGTGTGCGAGTGCAAGGATGGAGGTGCTGAGGAGCGCGGGGGAATCAGCAGCGGCCACTGCCTTGCGCCACGCCTGCCAGAAGGCAATGGATGATGTGGCCACGCTGCCGGGACAAAGGGAGCCCTCCAGCTCCAACAGCTTGCGGGAGGAGTGGCTCATGGCAGCAATCTGCAGTTTGGTGGCATTATCATGGTTGAATCCACGGTACTGCAGCTACACACAGTGTCGCTTGAAGAATTACGCGCCAGGCAATTATCAAGCCAAGAAAGCTCACTGTTAGCAGGCAGCACAGTACAAATGCCATCACTGGCAACACGGTTCCAAGTCACAAGTGGAAGGCCAGCTGTTGTGCATGCGCCCAGCAGGATTGGTGAGGTAAGGTCTGGTCTGGTGCAGTGCGAGCCCAGCATGCCACACAGTGTCGTTTCCGTGGCAAGTGCTCAATAATCAATCATCATGTTACGGTCGGTTCCTTAATGGTTTTCAGCAGCTTCTCATCTTTTTTGATCTGTTTCTGGTAGTTTCAACATGTAGATTTACCAACGTGGAAAACGTTACAGGATGGTAAAAAAACACTGACGCCACTGCGCACCTGCATACAATCGCGTGCAGCCGCCATTGAGCCCATAGACCCGTTTGGCCCGCCTCCGCTCTGCGAGCCAACCGCCATGAGTTCTGCTGCAACCTTGAGCCCGCGTATGCACGCCATGTCGCTGTGTGCAGCGTAGCCCAGCGCGCCCGGGCCGCCCGCCATGTGCACACGTGCCCATGCGGAAGACATGGCTGTGGAGAGTGCGACAGGGGTGGCGGGGCGGCATGACACGCGGTCCACCCAGCCGATGGCCCCGCTGCCTAGGAGCAGGATGGGCGTGGCATCTTCTAACCGGCCGCCGTGGCTTGCTTCCTGCACCAGCAAGCACCCGTGCTTGCAAGTTTGTGCAAGTGTAGAACAGCGTGCAAATGTAAAACAGCAGAGTCCAACCTGTCAAGACGCTGCAGCAAACCTGCTTGCACGTGCCTCAAGGACCGCTCTACTGGTTTGGGACGTGGCTTATGAACCACAAGGAGTCTGACACGACATGGTAAGGGGCATGAGCAAACATTGACAGAGCCAAAGCGTGGTTGATGGTCCAGGCGATGCAAGCACGCCACACTGATGTGCATGCCTGGATGACTTCGAGCGCACACCCCACCATGGCATGTGGAACGTGACATTCATAGTCTGTCTGCATTTTGTTTGCATGGTGGCATGGCATGCTATGGGGGAGGACCAGCACACTCACCGCCAGCTTGAACGGAAGCCTTGTCACTTGTAGGAGCCCTGGTTGATGAGGCAAACGTAGCCCGTCCGCCACCTCTAATGGCAGCTCCCCTAGGTCCGCCACCAACACAGCCCACTGTGCGGCTGGCTGGGCAGGGTCCGGCACAAGCAGCAGCTGTCCCGGCAACAGGCACTGCTGCCCACTCATCACCTGCGTCAGCTGTGCCTGCGCCCACAGCTGCTGCAGCTGCTGCACACGCCGCACGCCCGGCTGGTGCTGCGGCACCGAGTGCTGCTGTACCGCTGTCAGCGCAGCTGGCAGTGGGGGCATACTCAGGGCAAGCGGCAGGGTGGACGCTGGGGTACCATCTGCACTTGCCGATGCCTGTCTGCGTCGCTTGTTGTTGCCCTGTTGCGTGGACCCAGGCCCGCCCGTGCCGCCCCCGCTGATGTCCAACACATTGACTGTTTCACCGGCCACCCAGCTAGCTGACCGTGTCAGCCCTTGCGGCTGTGCATCATCATCAAGTGCCATTCCAGTGTTGCCACCGTCCGCGTAGTTGCCGGCTGGTTCTCCGCTGGCTGCCATCGCTTGGCTGGTGCGCTTGCTGCCGGTGGGCGGGTTGCCGGCGCTGGAGCGGCGGCTGGCTGCTGCTGAGGGGCCCGTGCTGCCACCAGCCACACCGGGTGTGCCCCCAGGGGTGGGCTGCGCCTCGCTGCTGTCCCATCCCTGCATAAGCAGAGCACGAGAACGGAAAATGCATCAAACATCCAACCAACTGAACCATTCATCCACAGGGTGCAAGGGGTTCCGGCTGTCTGACAATACGAGACCACTGGTAAGAGCTGAGCTTGTGGCATGCCCGATGCAAGTGCAGTGCCGAGACACAGACCCTATACCCTCCCAAGTACCTGCACACGCCTCGAGTTGGAGGCTATGGCAGCTGCTACGATGGCAGACGCGGCCGCAGAATGGTTGGAGCCTGCAGTTGCCGCTGCCTGGCGCTGCTGAGCTGCCTGCTCCGTGTGGGGCAGGTCCCAGCGCAGGTACGCACGCTCGTACGCCAACAGGAACCTGCATACAAAAACAGGAAAAAGAAGTAATGGGGCCGTGATGCTAGCAAAGAGGCTACAAACCTGAGAGCTGATATGCAAGGCATGATTGTGCTACACGACATGATGCAGTATGGAAAATGGCTGTGATCAGTTCGTAGCAACGATCTGTGGCACATCAGCAACCTGTTGCCAACAGTTCGGCGGATGCCCTGATACAATAGTAAGGGCTTGCCAAGGCCCAAACCTGCTGAGTGCTACATCCCTCCCTTGGCAATCTTGAGTGCTACATCCCTCCCTTGGCAACCCTTGTTGAACCAGCCCTAAAACGCACTTGCGGTAGTTGTTGAGCAGCTGCGACCCAACAGACGTGGCCCGGTTATTCGCAGTCCAGTTGCGCAGGCGCGGGAAGATGTCACCAGCAAAGTTGATAGTTCCTGTCCAGCGGGAGCCCCTGTCATCGTACCGCTCATTGGCTATGTAACCGCCTCGCTTAACCACCTCGCGGTACAAGCCATAGATGTCCAACGGCAGGGAGTTGCTGCAAGGGACAACACGAGCAGAGTTCTTGGTCACTGCTGTGCATCCATACAGATGCGATGCGTCGGCCCCTCAAACTTTCCTGAAGATGCGTCAGCCCCTCAATATCTTGGCTCGAACAGCGTCTGTATGCCTGATGCGCTGATTGGCTGGAATGACCTGCTATGCATATCCCGTTGGGATTATGTTGAACATGGCCTGCATGTGTGACCAGCACCCACCATGTGATGCGCTTCTCCCGCACATGCGCTGCCAATTGCCTCTCACCCCTGGATGTCAAGAAACCAACAAGGTCAGCTTCAAAGGCATCCGGCGAGCATGCATCAAGCTCAGGCCGCCCAGAGGTTGCTGCGTACTGCAACCCCGCCTCCTCCGTCCCTGTCTCGGCTGACGGGTCACGGGGGCGTGGGGCTCCGCCCCGCCGGGGACACGCCCGACGACCAGCGCTGGAACCACGCCCGCCCCCGCTCCCACCCCCGCCACCGCCTGCATATGGGCTAGCGTCGTCTGCACATTCAACAGGACACAAACCCCATTCAAACAGGATATATGAGTTTTCATTAAGCATATAAAGTTGCTTGTTCAACTCAATGCCAGCAAACATAGGGTTGAATAGAGCCCTGTGGAACAGCAAGCGCGCCCAAGTGCTCAAGCTGGTGCGTGGGCTGGTTATCAAGCATGGATGTCCCCATTTGGCACTATGCATTCGCTCAATGTTCCCTCCTCCTCACTGCATCTGGCAGTCTCTGATGCTGCCGGCTCCGGTGAAAACGAGCCACGAAGAAGAGTTCCTGCCTTTGCTTACCATCACCCTCTTCATCCCCATCATCATCGTAGTCTTGGTCTCCATCTATGCCCTCGTCATCATAGTCCAGGTACTCCCCATGGCCACCGTACCCGCCGCCAAGATAGGCCTCGCTGTCTCGCTGGCTGCTGGCCCGTCCAGTGATACCCTGGTCGTTCCCGCCCTCCTCCTCATTGAGCTCCCATGCTGCCGCAGCAAGGCTGTCCAGGCCTGATGTGGGTGCATGTGGTGTGATTGGATCAGACAATGCTGGTGTGTGCCCGCCACTAGAGCGGTGCCGGTGTACACTGCGGGAGCGTGGTCGCGTTGGGCGGAATGCAAACTCTTGATGCCGACTGCTTGGCTGTTGGTCAGCATGAGGCTCATGGGATGCATCCATCTCCACCTGACTGCCATGTATAGTGCCTTGAGACGCTGCATGCTCTGCATCAACACCATGTTCGTCCTGGTGTGTCCCCGCTGCATGGGTAGTGCACTGGGATACGGCATGCTCAGTCCCGTCCGCCACATCGTTGCGGGGTTGGGCCCGGTTGAATTCAGCGCGCGAGGCATCAGGCTGTACATCGGCAGCATTTATATCCGGCTGCAATCCGGTATGGCCTGCTTGTTCATTTTCCTCCGCTTTTATGGTGTCCCGGCTGGAGGTGGCCATGTCCTCGGCGCGCGGGTGGGGCCCCGCGGAGGAGGTCGCGGGTGCATCCCGTTCTTCCACTGCTGGGTTACCACGGACTGCTTGCGTCTGACTGCCCGCTGGCTGTTCCGCAGCTGTGTTACCAAGCATCGGCTCGTCCTCCCCGCTCCTAACCTCATGCGTTGCAGCCATGATGAAAAACAGTAGGGCGTGGAGCTGTGGAAAGGGAACAGCCCTGCGACAATCAGCTGTAGCTGCAAAGCCACGTATCTGTGCGCAGTGATTACTTGAGGTAGCCGGCTGTGCATGCCACGAGGATGATGCACGGCAGTCCACGCCGGCAGCAAGACCGGGTCATTTAGTCTTGATGAAAGAATAGCCAATCAGTTGTGCGTATGTACAGACCTGCATGATGCGAACAGCAAAGGTAGTGCCGGTCTCTGAACAAAACTGCCTGCCTTTCAATCCTGCGCTCCTGCGCTGTGCGCGATGTGCAACACCCAGACTATTGCCTTTTCGTCCTGGTTTGCCTGGATACATGCTCATGTCGGCCTTTGTCCGGCCTGATGTTCATCGTATCCTCATGCGGATGCCATCACCTCGACCAGGTCTGTTCCTCGAAGCTTTGATCACAATGTCAAACGATGATGGAACAACCATTTAAGTCACTTACGTGTGTCTTGTTCGCAACGAGGACGAGTTTGCTCAACCTGCAGCATTCAAGCAAATTGATGAGGGGAGCGAAGAGTACCGGAGAAGGCTGCAAAACTTACGCATTAACCAGTCATTTCATCTGGCTCAGCAATGAGCTGCGTGTCAGCTGGCTGCTGCCGACTTTGATGCCGTTAAAGATCTGCATTTCAGCCCCCCACCTTGACCTCGGTGCTGGCGAAGCTCCAAACACGCTATTGATCAAACTGTTGAAGCGAATGCGTCGGCCCGACCTCGTTGTGGCAATGCAGCAAAGTCCACAGTGTGTCAAATGCCATGTAACGCGCATGTGGTTGAACGGATAATGGCACTTTGCAGGATGCTGTGCAGGTGTTCGCTGTTGGCTCGATTGGACAGCCCAAATCAACGCAGCCAAACGTTACCAGTAGCGGAGGTGTTGCCGGCCGCAGTAGCAACGTCCTGCCAGCACAGCATGGGCGCATAATAGTGGAATGTTAGAAAGCGTCTTCACAAGGCAACTCTCAAGGTGCACTGCGAAGAGACGCCTGGGTGCGGGCTGCCTTATTTCTGTTTAAGAATACCTGCTCAAGATGCAGACACTGCACGCATGTACAACAGGCTGGTACAAGGCCGAGACAGTGCTCGGCTGAAACACAGAGTGTCAATGCACAAACACTGAATGCGTACAGTTGTGTTTCCAATCTACTGGGCTCCGTCACTGTACATCTCAGACAGGAGTAGGACTTACTGGTAGCTTGTAACACACGTTTGCAGGCCTGGTGCAGGCCGGAAGGTCTTGACTAGTATTTAACGGATGTATTAGTAGATGATGCTACCAGCAAACTTTGATGTGGTGATGACGTCAGTGTCGACACAGATGTACTGGTTTTTTCCCCAGTTCGTCACGTCTGTGCTAGCAATTCACGCCGGACCTCTGGCCATAGTACGGACCTCTGGCCAATTGACAACCAACTGGCTCTGGCAATGCTGGACAGTTCCATGTCACCACATGGTGCATAGGACCATCTTGTAAGCAGGTTGAGATCTTCTCGTTGTAACAAAAGGACTGTGTATGGCTGTGCTACGAGCACCTGGTGCTGTGTATAATGCAGCTCTCTATCCACTTGCTTGCGCGCATGGACATTGTTGAGCTGGGCAGTGTTGCAACACGTTGGCCCTCAGGAACTGTGGTACTGCGCAGGTTGCCCACCACACCAATCATCTGAATAAGCATATCGGTCTTATATTCGTATCCCACATGCGCATTGCACACATCTTCACCGCCCGAACCTCAAGGCTACCTACCTCAGACAGATGCCACTGTGCCAGACTGGTTGGTGCTTATTCAGTATCTTGCACCCTCTCTTTGCGCATTCCTAGATGGCTGAATGTCTGGGTACGCTGGGGTAAGTCTGGCATCCATTACGTTGTCTCAGCGGACAGATGCCTGCTGCCGCGTTCGACTGCCGAGTACCGACGTCTGTTTACACCAGGAAAGCCGGGACACAGGACGGCTGATTGCGATCAGCTCAGAGCAACAGACTGAGCAGGGCACAAAGGAGGCGAACCAACACAAGGATACACAGACAGCCGGACAGGCACACAGACAGCACACGACCCCACACACCGGTCTCAAGACCACTTGAATTCCCAGGGGCAGTTCTGGCTGTTTTTTCAAGGTGTCAACGTGGCTCTTGCAACGGCATTTCTTGCGTTATGCGTTCCTGTGACGCAAAGTAGGTATGACTTGACAGGAATGACTGCCATGCATTGCAAGCCATCCTACAGAAGCCCGGTCGTGATTCAGCGGCGCTTCCATTGCTGCGAGCGTTAAAGAGCACTCATGTGGCGGCAAGGTTATGCCCAGGAGACGCAGTGACATACAGGAAGCGTGCTTGCTTAACAAACGTGTACATTCCACGATGTGAGAGAGCAACAGAACAGAACCAGTGTCCTGGGTATTGCAGTCTTCCTTCATTATGCATAGGGGAAAATAGTCGATGCCAGGACGAGGCCATCAAGGGGCAATCCCATAATAAAAGGCAGCTGTCAGAACGTTGGTGTGCGGTCATACCTCTCAGAAATGCTGGCTCAATCCCAGCACCAGCTCAGAAAGCGACAAAAGATCGAAGACATACCAGCAACAACAACCCAATGATCAGCAGTTCTGAGGTCCGAAGCTTGTAAAGCATGACATTGAAGCCGGCAAAGTGTGCAGGTGTACCAGGCAATGCGAGAATGTCTGTAGTCGTCAAAGCGTCATGCGCATGGTGGATAGGCTCTTGAAAAGCCGGGAAAGCGGAAGCGGCAGGGCGGCGTCGGATGAATGCTGGGCCCCAACGAAGACGGTCATTCCTGGCCAAGCTGCCCTCCAGCAACAAGCCATCGCTTCGCAAGGATCGATTACAATCCAGGCTGTGCGTCGTACAAGTCTGACAAATGTGAACCCCAGTCTGTACTGCCGAGGCAACGCAGCCAGAACAGCCCTCAGCCTGCCAGCTGCAGGCCGTGAGCGCAATACTACACACGGAATTCTTGATCCGGTCGCCGGGAGATGGTGCAGAAAAAGTCAAAGCCGCGAAGCCGTTTCCGACCGTTTCGACCCTGATTGCTGCTTCTCTCCTGATGGCATTGCTCAGACCAGGCGACCACGCTGAGTGGGCCGGGCAGTGGCCGATTTGATGGCGCCGCCAGAGCGCTTGTTTTTGTTCGCTTCCGTGGTGCTGGTACCATTGCGCGGAGTAGCGTCCTTGGGCTTGCTCTCCTGCAAAGTAGCATGCGTGATGCTTTGTGTGATGCGCATTCGCTTTGAACGCGTGTGATGACGTTGCAACGTTGTGATTGTTGCGATGTTGATTTTGAAGAAAAGCGCTACGACACACAAAAAGCGTGCCGGGGTACCGCCTTTGTGCCAGCTTCCTCGCGACAGAACAGAACGCAGGATGCACTCACCTTCGGCTTGAGTGACACATGCTTTCCCAGATCTTCTTCCTTGATGGTTTCAAGTTCGTGGGGCGATAGCACGTCACCATCCTTCCACCGCTGTCCAGGCCTGAGCAAGCACCAGCCCTCCATGTCCAGCACGCGTGCCCGCCGAATCAGGGCAGGCTGCAAAGATGAACGCAAACAAGCTGAATTCATGGGATGCCTGGGGATATGCTTCGTCGCTGCTCGCAATGCTCCGGCCATGCATCTAGGCGCTTCCACACCATGCTCACGTCAGAACAGAAAAAGACCTAGGTGCCAGATCACTTTGAAAACGAACACAATCATTTGCGATGAAATGAAGAGCCTGCACACGCACAAAGCGCCGCCGTTGATGCAAGCCTTACCGGAATGTTCTCTGGCGGGGCGTCGTGGAAGGGGTATGTAACCTGCAAACCACGAACAACAGGGTCACGCGCGCAGTATCTGAAGCGAAATTTGCAAGCAGTCATGCGCCGGAACATAGAAATACACGCCTTGATTCGTTCCCGACTGGATTTGGTAAAATGACTGCCAGCGACGCACCAGATAGTCGCCGTTTGGCATCCTTTTTGACACCAGCGCAATCCATGCACAGGGGTCTGTCCGGCTGGCATTGGAAACCTCGCAGAACTCTCCGACCTGCAGCAAGTTTGCAATCACCGACAGGCACCTAAAATGCATGCATGTGAACAAGCTGCAGAAGACCATCGCCTGAATGGGCAGGCACAAAGTGAACCAGCAGATTAGCTACCTTGATAGCCCAAAGCTACATTCCTTACAGGTCTGTGTGCATGAACCTGTTCGCACCTGCAAAGGGAATTTCTCCTCTCCAAACTCAATTGGAGGGTCATCAGGTGCCAGGTTCTCAGTCAGAACGTCCTCGTGCTCACCTGTAAAGAAATTGAACGCAAACATGTTCGCATAGAGCAGCAGCTCGGGGTGCAAGGTGTATCATGCATGGGCCATACAAACATGCACGACTGAGGATGTGGATGTCCATGCGCCTGCGCCCAGATACGTGTCAGCGCTCACCGTTGTCGTACTCGACAGTGTATCTGGTCTTCTTCTTTTGAAGAACTTTGACTGCAGGCAGATAGACCATGCAGGCAAGATGTTCGTATCAGGTGCACGCCATGCACCTGTCAAACCAAGCCAGTGACAGAGTCACTGGTGCTGCTTGCCATGAAGTGGTCCACAGTCCTTCAGCATTTCACCTGTGTAATCTACGTGAACAAAGATTGTGGCGCTGCCGGGCTACAAGAAACAAGGTCTGGCAAGAACAAGCTGTGAACACCCACCTGGCCAGTACGCCCCAGCAAACCCAGTCTTGTCCTTGTTGGTCGTTGGTGCCCACCACACCCTCTGCACAGGCAACGCATGGAGCACAAGGAACATGAAAGGCGGTTGAGGCAGGTTGGATGCAGGCGAGCTGCGGGTGGTGGGCTGATTCATCATCTGCCCGCCTTCGACCATCGACAGACTCTCAAGCGGCCAGCTGTGAGAAGTTGTGCTCTGAATATACAATATGGGTAAGCGCTAACGTTGCCCACCATGCGAGTCCCGACAAGAGGGTCTGAGGACATATTTGAGTTGGTCTTCGGCGCCTTCTTGGGTGCAGAAGCTGTCTGGGTCTTATCTTCCTTTGCCTTTGATGAAGCGGGCATCAGCTGGCCGGCTACGAGTGGGTGCGCCTCTGGTCAACCCAAGGCGAAAGCAAATGCAAGTCGGATGACCGTGGCCTTCTGTTGCGACTGTTGGCGCCTTGGCTCTTTGACTTGGGCCGCGAATATGTGTGGCGATGCAATGTAAGCAAGAGCCAAGAGCCGAGAAAAATTTTGTGGGAAAAAGTGTACTGCGCCCTTAAAAACGGGAATGAGATGCGCGGGGTTGTTCTGGACCCTGGCTCTGGACCGCAAGGACGACAGAAACCAGCACGGCAACCCGTATGCTCACCGCCCTCACTTTGAGGTCGGCCCGCCAGTATCACGAGCTTCGGCTCCACCTGCTTGTCTAAGGAACCACAACCTTGGATATTAACATGGGCCTCAAAAGCACTAAGCTGACAGTGACAATGCGGTGTAAGGTGGCCGTGTGTGGTAAGTGCTGCTTGTTGTGCGTTCTCCTGTTGTTTGTTTTGTCTCACACCACCTGAGACACTATTCTCTGGCACTTTGCTCCCTGCAGGCGACGCCTCAGTTGGCAAGTCAGCTCTACTTGGCATGTTCACAAGCAAAGGTCAAAAGTACCCCAAGGAGTACCTGATGGTGAATGGCACATGCAAGCGCACTGCAAGCGTATGGCATGAGTCAGGTTGCTTCGAGTAGCACGTGGCCAACCCAGACATGTTGCATGTTGGCACGGCTTGTTTCCTGATCAAGCGGGCGTTTGTTTTTGCTGGCAAATGCAGACAACTGCAGTTAACGTGGTTGTGGGCCAAATCCAAATCCCAGAAACAACAGCATTGGTTGAAATGTTCCTCTTTGACACACCCGGCAACGGCTTATCCATGATTGCTGGAACGGATTCGAACAGGGTGAGTTTACAGTCGCACACCTGCATCTAGCACTTGCCAACGTTAGGTTTACTGCACTGTCACACACCATTTTTTTCCCTTCGGCTCTGAAGCAGACCTTCCAGACGACCCTGAACCTTGCATGTGCTTAATTCTTGGGGGCATCATGCCCATGCTTTGATTAGGATGGTGATATCGGCTGCTGCAAAGCGCAAGCTTGGTTGGTCCTGCAGTACCATGGCTTGAACCATGATGCCCCCATGCCATGTAAAGCCATGTAATGATGTTGATGCCAGTGACTACAATGCTCACGTCAACCGCTCACATCAAACGAATAATGGGTAGCAACAATGCACGGAGGATGGCTGCCCGCCTAAGCCCTGTGTGCTAAGTTGACCGCAGGACGCGTTAGGCGCTTATTGGAACGGCATCTACTATGCGATGCTTGTGTATGACGTCAGCTGCCCAGAGTCGTTTGAATCGTGCAAGAACTGGTTGGAAGAACTCAAGAAGGCCAGGTGGGTAAGAGAAGGGGCAATGGTCAAGAGTGGCACCGGCTTAGCTTGGCCAGCAGGCTGCGTCCGTGATGATCACACAACAGCATTTCTTTGTCGTTGTGATGCTTTGCAACAGCCATAGGCAACCGTCATCCCAAGCTGCCATGAGCGATGCAATGTGATGCACCGTTCAGCGTCCAACCTGAACCCTGCATCGTCATCATCATCATCATCATTACATGGCTTATCCTGTACATGGCTTCAACCCTGTAGGCCCTGTCATTTGCTTACGCTGACTAGAGGCCTGTCGAACCATTGCATCATAGGGTGGCCCACTTACCCAGTGCATGTCATGTGGCGTTTCCCCAGGCCTGACAAAGACCGCCCCTTGAAGGCTGTACTTGTGGCAACCAAGTCCGACCTGCCCAACCAACGACACAAAGTCCAGGACGATGTGGCAGTGGTGTGGGCCAACGCAAACGGACTTGAGTTCTTCACTGTGTCGTCGGTGAGTGGGTGAGAAAACCAGCAGGATGGCCGTCAGTGTGGGCTGCGTATCTGGGCGAACAAACTGTGGCGTCGTTGTGGCTTTGTATAAAGCCTTGGTGCACAATGATCGGTCCCATTAGCATGAGCAGCGACGTGCGCAGCCATACAGGGCTTCCATACTGGTATTGACTACTGCTCCAACAATCATCACAGTGCATGACCTCCCAGGGCAGGCAGGGGCTCTACAGCAGCTGTACTGAGCTTCGTAACTAGCTGTGTCTACTCTTAGACTTGCCTGCTGCGTCCTGCCGTGCGCTGTGGCAAGCATCAACAACAAGCATCTCTCCTGCCTCGTACCAGCTGTGTAAAGTAGTGTTCACCTTCTGCCATGGCCATACTGCTCCAGACTTCTGTGGCCTGCATGTTTGAAGCAATTTCCCTCGTCTGCAGGTTCCCCCGGGCACAGGCATTGATGCACCCTTCACTGCACTGGCCAAGGCCTTCCATCGGAGCTATGAAGAAAAGGTCACGGCCTTCCAAGATGCGTGCCGCAACTACTGATTTGTGGAGTGGGTTTAGAATACTCTGGGCCAACGCCCGCGCCAGCTGGTCATGTGCTTTACATACGTTGAATGTTCCATGACCTTCGCGCCCTATATATGTCTGATGATCGCCTGGGCGTCAGCCCGTGTAATCACTGATTGCTACAGACAGCATCTTGCTGCGGCCGATGTATGCAGAGCGCTAGTAAGAATCGTGTCTCAGACAAGGGGCTACTGACTCTATGACGTTTGACGCTGAGTCGCAATGTCACACATGCGCCGTGCCATGTCACCAGTAGCCCGGTCACTGCTATGAGTACGCTATACATAGGATATGCTGAGCGCACTCTTCTTTTTGTTGCATTGTTGAGCTCCAACCGAGACCCCAGACGTACCATTCCATAGGCTGCGTGGCACTGTCTCACAGATAACAGCATCCCAGACGTTCCCTCAAAAACGATGTTTGCCAGTTCTGGAACAAATGACGGGTTCATGTGGTGACTGTTTGTGTGCATTGATGTGCTGACTGGTGGAACTACTGTGCGGTGATTACTCGCTACGCTTCCTGCTGTGGGTCACGCTGCGTGTGTGGGTATCGGAAGAGCCAGTGTGTTGGTCCACACCGGAATGCATATGAGCAACAGGTGCGAAGACAATGTGATGCAGCTCAAGAGCTGCTGTTGTTTTACATGTAACTGTAACGCTGATTATCCCAACGCCAGAAAAACCGATGCTTGATCGATTGCTGTAGCCATACACTGGCCCACCAAAGCACAGAACAAAACGTCTCCTGCGACGGCAATGGCCAACGTGTGCTCACTTGACGTGGTCTAGCTCTCACTTCATACAAGACAGCCCACGAAATCGATGTGTGTGCATTGTGGCCATGCATGCACCAGGTCAACATGCAACAAGAACGATTTGCATGTAAATCCAGTATGGAGGCTAGCACAACATCCAGCTGTTTTCTTTCAACATCCATATCAATGCGCATCAGACATGCGTCTTGCAATCCAGGGGCAAATGACAACTCAAACGAAGCGGTCGAGCTTTGTATGAATAAAAATTGTGCAAAGGCACTGAACAAAAGAACAGTCTGGAACAGCAAACCAGCAGGCACATGCAACCAAAAGCATGAGGGGAGCAGTGGCCACCCATTAACACAATGAATAGCCACTTCAGTAACTCGTAGAGATTGCAGATACCGCTAACATCAAGCTGCAAAACGTAAAAGGTATCTCACCGGCTATCCCACTTCGCAATCCCAAGGGTCCTCACATTGTGTATGTACAGACCTTTCTTCTTGTACAAATCTCTACCACGCCATCATGATCTTTGAGGTGTGCACACGTGCACCTCTGATCGCTGTGTTGCCCTTCAACACCACACAGGCTGATCCACTGGGACGTGAGCAATCGCACTCAAATGCATGAACTGAAGCTGGATTAACAATAGCCGGACAGGCTGATCCGCACTGTTTGAGCAACTGCACTCAGAAGCGTTCAGGCGGATCCAGCTGTGACTGTGAGCAAAGGTTTCACAGCTTGCCCCGTGCAGAATTGCATTCGGATGTCTGCCCAAACAATCGCAGTCAAGGCCACCTGGTAAGGCAGAGGGGCCCCTGCTTGCCCTTGCTTTGCGTTGCTGTGCAAGTACCCCAACCAACACCAACACCTAAGTATTCTAATACACGGCAACCAGAGCAGCACCTTGGCGTACACTGATGGCTTTTGAAAGGGATTTTATACATTTGATACTCTCAATTTGATGAACACCTCAGCCTTTCAGGCCCCCAGATGCACCCTCATGAGCCTGCCTTGCCCTCCCGCTGTTGCTTGTTAGGTTGCCTCTCATAGCGTGTGCTCATCCAGTACACCACCCCAAAGAAGGCCAGCGAGAGGGTGAGGCTGCCCGACATGGACGCCACCTGTCACATGCCAGGCGAACAGTGTCAAGCTGGTCAGCGACAGTGCTGCAAAAATGATGACCATGCACGTGAGTGCATGCATGGATGTGGAGAGCGCATGCATGGATGTGGAGCGCGCAACAAAAAATGTCACCATGTGCATCAACAAGTGCGTAGCCGTGAAGTTGACGGACTTGAACGCCAAGTGTCGGAACCGCCTCAAGAGGGCAGTTGATGAGGGGCTGGAAATCAGGGCAGTGGAAGACCCCGGGCGACATCCCTGGCGTAGAGCCACCACCAATGATTGGCTTCAGCACAAGTCTGTTGACGTTGACAAGTTAGTATTTTCAGTAGTGACGCCTCTTGCCACATGTCGGCATGAGATGGACTTCATGATGGGATGGACTTCTTGTGCAACTTCGTTTCAGTTCGTGTTCAGTCAGCACATCGTAACTGTTTGTGTTTGAGTGTGTGTTTTTGAGTGCGTGTAATGACCCAGTATCCACAAGTCCCACTGTTGTCCCAGTACTGGCAGTACACCATCGTCACCAAAACTTTTTGTTTGAACACAGATGAGTGTCACCTACACTGAGACCAACACCTCTTTTGAGATCACAGTCAAGCAGATGTGTCCTTCTGCGATGAACATACTCCACACTTCACCGACAAGTCAACTCGTTCACACGCACACACAGACACGTCAGACCCAATAGAAGAGCACTACAACTGGTCAAGAATCGTCCCAGAAGTGGCAAACTTCTTTTGGTCCATTGTGTTACAGAAAAACGGGCACTGTACGTATGAACCTCCAGTGCTAAAGCGTCCGATGCTCTTGTTCCTTGGTGGAGTACTGTCAACTGCATTAACCCGCAGCAGGCAGGTGTGCTACCTATACATAGTCAACACGGGCTGACGCCCAGGCGATAACCAACAGTCCAAAAGTATGTGTATACTTACTTTTGCAGCTTGCTCTGCTTGCTCAAAAATAAATTGCACGCCGTCTCGTTTGGCTGCTGGAGTGCTGCTGATCAAGTGTCATGCACTGTTTTTCGAGTGTCATGCGCTGCTCACTCTCACTGACAGTGAGTCACATGTTTTAATTGTCGGTCAGTCCCTTCAGCTGTGTTGAACAACACAGTATGTAATGTATTCACACCTTCAAGGTGTTATCAACCTGTTGTATTCAATAGATACAATGACTAACCTTGGTGGCGGAGCCCCATGCCTTGAATGCCCCCAGGTCTGGCCACACGGCCTGGAACCAGCCGCGCAGCATGTTCGCCTCCTTCTCCCGCTGAGCCACAGCCTGGGATACACCCGGTGCGTCCTGCAGAGCAAGGGTAAGTGTGTGTGTGTGTGCGTGTGTGTGTGTTTTTGTGTGTGTGCGTGTGCATGGTGTGTGTGTAGGTATCTGTAGCGTCCCACAAGTGGCGTAACCATAAATCACGCATCTATCACGATGCGAACATCCATCGCACATACGAGTAGTGTTGTTTGCCACGTCAATGGCTGAGGTCTTCATGTTATTCTTGTACGCTTGACTGGTCCTCCTCCCGGCTCTGCTTTGCTAATGATGGTTTTCCTCAATACCTGACAGATCCACGATGAAAATAGGAGATTGTGAATCATGAATCAGCCTTGTCCTAACCCACATGTCCACATGTGCATGCAATTTGCAACGTGTGCTCAGTCAGAACAATGTTATGTGAAAGGGTAAAACACTGCTTGAGCACAAGGCGATGTCTTACTTTTGCAGCTTGCTTTGCTTGCTCCAGAATGGCGCGCATGCTTGTGTCCTGTGCCAGGCTTGCTGCAGGTTGCACCTTCGGCCGGTCGTAGGGGTATGCACGCTCCTGCTGGCACGTGTGGCACGTGAAATTGTGAGACAAAAGTCGGCTGCTTTGCAGGTGATTTTGCAATCAAGGTGTTCATATGCAGGGGCATTGGTGTTCATATGCAGGAGCATCGAGCTTCATATGCAGGAGCATCAAGCAACTGCGGCATACCTGCATGCAAACGCGGGCAAGGAGGGGGAGGGGGAGTCACGTCGCTTAAGCATAGCAAGGCATGCCGCTAAGCTATGCCGCTAAGCTATGCCGCTCCTTCCATGCCCCTCGAGCAGGTAGCAACCCTGTCACGTGATGTAGGTTGGATGAGCAGGAATGCATCAACCAGTGCATAAAAGCATGTTTGCACCTACCTGAGATTGAGCAGGCACCTCATGCGTAGATGTTTGCGCCTCCTGTTGCTGCTTGAAGTTGGCGAGTACACGTGCCTGCACTGCCTGGCTGGCCCGCCGCACCCTCTCTGCTGCTGCATGGGAGGAGGAGGTGCGCCCCTTGTGACTGCCAGGGTGGCCGTAGTGGCCATGATCGTCAGGAGAGTCCATGCTCTAGTTAAGGGTGGGAAGGGTTGCAAAGCGACTGTGACTGGTGCACTGTGATGACTAAGGTGCTGATGACGCAGATGTAGATCTGAAAGAAGTTCTGCGAATCGCAATCAACAACGCAATCAATCAATGGCAAGTACAGCAACAACTTACAGAGGATCCAGGTCTGACTTTTCACTTCTTTGGTTTCCATGAGTGGTGTGACTTTTTGAAGGTGAAGCCCTAACTGTCAGATTGAGGCCTGAGCGCTCCAATCGATCGCATCACTCCGTCATACCATCACTCACTACTCCAAACAGAAATAATGGCGAGCCTCAACAGTTGCAGGAACAGCCTGGCCCGGCCGAGCAGCACGAGATCAGCCATCTCACGCCCATCCACGCCCTGCCTTCAGCTGCGACTAGCATCCCCGTGTCTCCAAGCCAGGGCTGGCTTCCCATGCGCCGTGCCGAGAATTGTAAGCCTTGCCAGGCCAAGGGCGGCGAGAAGTCAAGCTGTATCTGCCCATGCTACAAAAGGCAGGTGTTCAACGCACGAGATCCATGGCTGTCCACCAGCGTTGCATGGACCGCCTGCACTCTCGTCTGCTGCCTGTCTGGCGTGCCAGCCAATGCCACTGTGGTCTGATGGACAGACCAATGAGTGACCCTTACAAGCCCGTTGTCCGAAGGATGGCATGAGAGTGGTGTTCCAAGACAGCCTCAGGCACGTGGTTGCACACACAGTGTACACCCGCCGCGTGATCATGTTGGTCAGGGAACACGCAGATGCATGATGACAACGTGCAGGCACCAGCCATGTGGCTAGAATAGCAAGGCAATGCTTGACGCATGACTGGGCGACACATGAAGTAATGTACGGTATGTTGCTGGGGCTTTGCAGATGAAGACATGATGGAGATGGAGCTTGAAGTGTCCATCAAGGGCATGGTGTGCGATGGGTGTTCCTCGCGGGTGGAGGAGGTGCTGAAGAAGGCCGAGGGGGTCAGCAAGGTTGAGGTGGGTGCAAGACAGAGCCAGCACAGTTCAAGAGCACATGCGTGTCGTGAGCTTGAAGCATCCATGAAAGGCCTGGTGTGCAAAAGTTATGCTGAAGGTGACGTACATCCAATGCGACTGGAACAAGTGAGTGCGGCAGGTCAGTGTGCATGGGCCATTGTCGCAATGGTGCCTTTGCATGCCTAAGTGGGCTGTGATGCAACCCTGACAGGCGTTGCTACCTGATTGCCAACATTCTGGCCTCGTAACATCTAAACGGGTCATGCAGACGCAAAACAGTTATCACTTTCATGCCATACACATGCTCAGCAGCAGCTGATGGCTTGCGACTGCATGATTTTGCTGCTGAACTTTTGGCAGGCTTTAGTGACGTCATGGGCTGGTGGCAGGGCCGACATGAGCTTACCAAGCTGTGCTGGCTACCTGTCATGCATGTGTCAGTGTGCTTGCACGTGTAGGTGTCCTTGGACAAGGGCATGGCTACTGTGGATGTCAGAGTGCCCTCTCAACTCGAAGCCTTTGCCATGCTGCCCCGCCTGGTGGAGTCAGTCAGAGCATTGGGCTTTGAGGCCGAGCCATACATCGATGGCCTTTAGGCGCCCAGAGGTTGGAAGCTAGTAGTAGTCTGGCATGGACCAGGTCGCAAATCAAAACATACGAATGTTGCTGCAATCTTTCACCGCGAAAAGGTCACACTCAAAGCGTCCTGCACGCTGTTATCTTGTCCCCTGCAGCAGTGTAGATCGAGTGCCAGTTGTGCAGGGAGGGTGATGATACATGGACGGTGACAGGCTCATGCATGAACAGCTCGTATGGGGTCGTTGTTGTAAATAGTCTTGGCATGCAACGAACAGTCGAACATGTGCGCTGATGCATGTAGGTATGCAGGTCATGATGCGTGCTGTGAGAGTTCATGTGATGTTTGGGTGTGTACCTTTTTTTTTTTTTTTTTTTTTTTTGTGAAGCGGTGCTCAGGCCTACCGACGTTTTGAGATGAGTCCAGGAATCCTATAGTATAGCATGTGAGACTTCCAAGTGTGAGAGTTCTAAGTGTGTAATGAGGTCTACACGCACACGCACACGCAGCAAGAAACGTAGCGTATATTCACCACAAAGTAGTTCCTATCAGTCAATAGATCAAGGTCACCACAGGAACCCGTCAAATTGTCCCAGAACTGGCAAACATCTTTTTTGTGTGGGATGTGCGCGTTCAGTCAGGCAAACCCGGTAGATCAAGAAAGCTCGCCATGCCGTCACCTCTTGCTTTGATGTGGATGACCTGGTGGTCCCTTCATGTAAAGCATAAACCAGGTCATTGTCACCACGCACCACTTGACATCACTGCACAGCCAGTTTGACAAGGCTTGTACGAACTCATCGTCACAGCAATACGCGTTAACCTGGTGGTGGTACGTCGCACTCTCATCATGCATGGTAACCAGAATTCCGTCGTCAGTGGCTTGTCGCTTGGTCTTTTTAGAATAATAACAGTGCTTGCACCTCCCGTGCTCCAGCCTTTACGATTGTTTAGGTCCACGCACACTGACATATTTGCTTGCGGTTAGCAGCAAAGCCCTGCTAGCAAGCGCTGCCTGAATCTCCCATTTAATTGAATGCTACTCTTCGCATGAACAAAGGAACGAGAATGCCTTTTATGGAAAGGTCACATACATCTGGTGATACGAGGGCAGTCTGCAGCTCAATCTCCTGCATGCCGACAAGACAGTCATTTAGGTCAGGCAAGCAAGGCAGGAGGCATCGATGAAGTATGCGCAGGAAGCACCTGTGTTCATGTCCCTCTTCCAAACTGCGCAATGGGGCTGAGGCAGTTGCTTTAGTGTACCTGGCTCAAGCAGCCAAACGTTGCCTTAAATAGCACGGTGCATGTGTCCTTCCATGCCTCTCACCACCACTCGCCTGCCGATAGGCGTGCTAGCACTAGGATTGGTCTCTGAGCCTAATCAGAGCGTGGAATGCGCGGGCTCTAAAGCTGTGGCGTGCCAGGCCCACTGTTGCTATCGATGTGGCATGACATGCCAACGTGGCAAGGGTTGACTCGGCCGTCCATGGCAACAGCGCTGACGAGGATCAAGACATTGCGATTGAGCAGTGACAGCGTCGTGCAGCTCGCGCGCACGAGGCCAGAGAAGACGAGACAGGTCGAAAGTTCAAGTACAGTCCGCACATGCTGTTGTTTGTGAGCGACCAGGGCACTGCCCAACACGCTTGACAGCACCGTAGCGCCACTCCTGCGCTACGTGGACAACAGGGCAAAGACAGGTCACTCTGGTCACATAAAGTGCAATCTGGGGAGGGTCCGCTTTGAACCTGACTCAGTGCTGGAAACCTGGACATTTCGTCTCTAGCCATAAAGAATGCAGGTCGCCTCCCGCACCACCTCGCGCGTGTCAGCGTCCCGGGCAGCCCGCCCAGCGGCTGTCCCTCGCCCCTCCAGCGTGGTGGTACGCGCAGATGCAGCGGCAGCACCAGCACCAGCACCTGCGGCCGCTAAGAAGAAGGCCGCGCCAAAGGAACCTTGGGTGCAGCCCACTCTGGATGAGAACACCCCATCTCCCATCTTCGGTGGCAGCACTGGCGGTCTGCTCAGGAAGGCACAGGTGAGGTTTAGCCAATGGTTGTAGGTCAAGTTACTGGCACACGCAGGACCAGCAGCGAAACACTGGCGGTACAATGGGCTGCAGGTCGAGGAGTTCTACGTGATTACCTGGGAGGCCAAGAAGGAGCAGATTTTCGAGATGCCCACAGGTGGCGCTGCCATTATGCGCAAGGGCCCTAACCTTTTGAAGTTCGCCCGCAAGGAGCAGTGCCTCGCATTGACAACACAGCTCCGCACCAAGTTCAAGCTGGAGCCATGCTTCTACAGGTGAGCTATCGGCAAAGTCTGGGGAGAAGCGCTCGAAACGAAACCCCGCTTTTCTCCACGCCAGCCTGCATTGCCCGAGTATTCGCATGGCTTTGTTGCACGCAGGGTGTTCCCAGACGGCAAGGTCCAGTACATGCATCCTAAGGATGGCGTGTACCCAGAGAAGGTTAACGCTGGCCGTGTTGGAGTCAACCAGAACTTCCGCAACATCGGCGAGAACGTGAACCCCATTAAGGTCAGAGACGGAACAACCAGACTGCTGTGCAGATCACGCAGTTTCTCTATTGGGACAGGGCATCGTTGATGAGCTGATCTGGACCCCGTCCAAACATGGTTTCAACTGCCTGCTGTCTGCAGGTCAAGTTCACCGGCAAGGGCCCAGCTGAGATCTAAGCAGAGAATGCCGTCAGGCACCATTGCAGAAATGGAGGCATCAGCTGGCGCTGGTTGGCTGTAGTGGAGGTGTGCTGGAAGGTGGCTGCACCCAGCGTGCCTCAGGGTTGATCAGGGGTTGCAGCTGATTTGTGATAGTGAGGGGTGAGCAATGACCACCACCACCATCACACAGTTTTGTTTATAGTGCCTGTCTAGCGGCACGCCACTGAAGCTGGCAGACAGGCATGCCCAGCTACATATGGCAGACTCAGTATTCAATATATTGCATGGGTCGCACCTTGGTTGCGGAAGCTCGCCACAGGCTGCAGCGGTGGGAGGCATGCAAAACGCTTGCTGGTGTTGTGTGGTTTCATGCCTGTCATGTAACCAAAGATGTATTCACGTTAACCAACAGGAAGAGACATGATCGATTTCTCATTTCAAAGGGGTAATGTTCAGTGCAAGTCACGTACGTGCCAGCATGGTGCAGGCGTTAGGTGAGCCAACTAGCTAGCAGTTGCATGTTGTGGTGGTCACACTGCTCGCAACGTAAGCAGCAGCCGGCAGTGCACTTTGGGACACTGTATTCTGGCTGTTGGTTTTCAGCAAAATCCCCAACAGATCACGTCAGCTCCCCAGCAGCAGTCCTCTGTAAATGCATAACAAAAAGGAGCTTCATTCAACAGTTTACAGCAGGCACTTTGCAGCAGCATCTCTAGACCCGACAGAGAATATAACAATGCATGTGTTATACTTGTTGCTTACCTAAAGCTGTGAATGCCACTTGTTGTGACAAACAAAATGCAACGGTGCATACATTGCTCCCGACACTCGCATTTGGATGAAGCAAGCCATACACTTAGTGACTCACACGAACGGAAGCAGCAACGTGTTGGATACGTTTAAGTCTGCTAGCCTAGGTATCACCTCCTGCTTTCAGTCCTGTGCTACGCTTGCTAGCCTTTTTCCTTGCTGCACCTTACCCCACATGGCTGCATAACGTTGGTGAGCAAGTGCAAGTTGGACATGATGACCAGTACGTCTACTTGACTGCTTTAACCTACAACGGCAAAGACACGAAGGACTGTCCGCCATGCCATATCACTGCATCTCATAGCAGCTGCCAAGTTTTAGTGTGCGAAGAGGAAACCTAACAAACAAAGTCCAGGCTGCCCTGTCAAAGTCAAAAGTACACATCACAAAATGACGCAAAGAGTACGAAGTCAAGAGGCGTGCAAAGGGTGAAAAGAGTTAAAAGTCGAAAGGGCTGAGGCACTGCCATGGCAGAGCCGAGGCCAGGCTCCCTCAGTACTTCTTCATGGAGCCAGGTGGAATGCTCTTCATGAGCATCTCCTCTTGGTTCAGATGCTCCTTGAACCTGTGAACATACGGACATAATTGATTGTGAGTTTGTGTTCATCAATTGCGTCCTTATCATATGTTACCTGATATTCATCACTGTGGTACAGTTGGTCATTGAACGTTCAAACAATGCGCCTGACAACCACCAAGCCTACTGGTGTTGAAGCCTACACAAGGTGTTGAAGGGCCAATGAGGCGCAAACAACGTCCGCCACCGCTCCGTTGGTGCATACCCAACCCTTGCCTGCTACCTGATGAAGTACTTTGGAAGTACACACACCTATCTAGCTTGTTCTTCAAATCCAGGATGAGCTCCAGCTTGTACTGCAGCATTGAGTCAAGCTTGCCCACATACTCATCAATGGCACTGCCTGGCTGGTCCACGTCAATTAACAGGCTCATCTCCTTGCGTACCACGTCCATTGTTGTCTCGATCTGGGACACACGATGCAATCAGGGTTTACTGAGGCAATGTCAGCCAAAGCAATCCACTATGGCAGCTGCCTAGCCATTGATTACTGTGCGCGCATATTACCAAGCACTGAAAACGGGCTGGTTGCAGCTCATGCCCATGAAACACACATTTGCCCATCAGCCAGGTACAATCTGTGGTTTGTGTTCAGACCCCCTTGCCCCGCACCTGATGCCTGTGTGCGGTGATGAGCTGCTCTTCTTCCTGCAGAATGGTTTCCATGAGATCGTCCCGTTGCCTCATCAGTTCGTCCTCTGCGTCCGAGTCGTCATCCCGGGCCGCCTTGGGCGCGGGATGGGACGGGCCGCTGGGTGCAGGGGCCTGCGCCTGTGCGCATGCAGCAGCAGAACACACGGGTTTGCTGGCTCATGATTTGAAGTTCCGTGGCAACCCAGCCTGGTCACTGTGTTCGTCCTGGTTTCACCTCACCTCCCACGGTACGCACAACTCATCCTGTTTGGTCAGCCACAGAGCTGCGGTGCAGTGCCATATATTGCTGTGCAGTTAGCAAGTTGCGCTGATTGTTTCCTCCCGCCCTTGCCCTCGTGAGCAGTCCATGAAGGCCATGTAACACACACACGCACACACACACACACACCACCCATCCAGTTGCACCCTTCTTACCAGGTCCTTGGAGGGTGTGCGGGGCCGCGCCGCGGGCTGCCGGGGCGCGTCCAGCTGCGGGGACTTCTCCCGCACGGCGGGCTGCACGGCGGGGATGCCCT
>QAXH01003156.1:0-17785 GCA_004335635.1 Chloromonas sp. AAM2 | reverse complement strand
GCTTCCGGCCATCCCAGTCCTGCCTGTTCACATGTGTCGCCTACTCTCCTGCCTTTTGTTCTTTTTGTGTTCCAGTTCTATCCTGTGCCACTTATGTTCAAATCTCTTGTGGCGATTCCAGTCCTGCCTGTCCTCATGAGTTGTGTCTCTTCTCGTCCCTTCTGTTCCTCTAACAAAGGCTGCTGTGCTCATCGCTTTGCCTTGACCCACCCGCATCGTATGCAGTTGAGCGGTAGCTGGAGGGAAGCTTGAAGCCAGCTGGCAGCTCCGCGACCTTTTTGAACACGGCAACAAAGAAACCGCCAGTGTCCTGTGAGGCACGTGTCAGCACATGAAAGGTTCAAACGGACACACCGTTCACGCGCCACCAATGTTCATCACAACCCCCTCTGATGACCCTCTAGACGCTGTTGTGCAGCCCTGCAGTCCTTGTGGCTCACAAATGCTGGTTGGTTGGTTGGCTGTTACAGCCTCCACCTCAGACGCAGTTATCACAGCAGGACAAAAATCATGGCAGGCCCTGCCTGACCAGCGTCAGACAGGCAGGTCGAAACAACTACCGAAGGTACCATAACTACAGTCATGACTGCAACTTTCGGAGAAGTTACATGGCAGGCAACAGCGACTCGTTCCTGACCTGATGGTGCGGCAGGAAGCGCATGCATCGCTCCAGGGGCAGCGCCTGCTTCTCGGGCGAGGGGAACATGGTGGGCTCGAGCTTGAAGCACACGTCACGTGCCGACTCCCAGCTGTCGTACCACCTGAGAGATGGAGGGTGCACACACACACACACACACACTACAGTGAGACACCATTTGTCCAAGTACAGTCGGGCCCCATAAGGACTGATAGTCCACTTTTGAAATCAGTTTTGCTTCTAAGTTGCGGGACACATCACTTGTGACATGGGTGTACAAGGACAGCAGTAACAGGGGACAGCTGCATCATCTGAAGACAGAGTTTGAGCACAAGAGTTGCATAGCCAAACATGCCCAACCCGGGGAGCAGGCCCAGGTGAAATCAACAGTATATCCAGAAGCTAACAAACATGAAGAATCAGCAAGCATGTGCCCACATCAGTCAGCCTAGCACACCATGTCTAGGTCCCCGCCGCCAGCCACCAAGCTCACGTGAACTTATCCTTAACCTTCCAGGTGTGTTTGCCCGGCAGGCGCTTGAGCGAGGGCATGTGATCGCTGACGTCGCACAGCTCCACCGCAGAGCCGCAGCGCAGCAGGATCTCCGCTATCACGGCCTCGTCCTCGATCGGGTTGAACGTGCACGTGCTGTACACCATGCGCCCGCCAACCTGCATGTGATGGACAACGTGGTTTGTGAGTGTGCATGTGTGTGTGCATGTGCTGTCCATGCCAGTACTCGTACTGGTGCAAATCGCAACAAGAGGGACCCAGTTAGGCCAGACTGTCAATAGGGTCAACTGAGTTCGTGACTGGTGCCAATGGGTGAGAGCGTAGGGAGAGGTGATGAAATCAAGCCACGAGGCCTGGATCAGCTTCACATAGCAGTCAACATGCAGCAATGTCTTACAGCTTCAGCTTTATCAACTCAGGGAATTATTCATACGCAATCTGGCACCATGCAGAGTACCACAAGTGATGGTACCAAATACACACGGCTTTAACAACCATTGTCATACGCTGTCGTCAGAATGATGTTCAGTTTGTGCAACCTCACTTTGTGCAACCTCAAATCGCTCCACATGCACAGCACACGGGCACTGCCAAAGGTCTTACATATCTATATGCCATCATGGCAAACCCTTGACCCTCGGTTTGCCCTGGAATCAGAAAAAGTTTCAGTTGTATTCACATCCCTCCTACTGTGCCTACTTCATGTTATGCCCCTCAAGTTATGCCTTACAATCAATTAATAGCAGCCTACTTCAAGTTATGCCCCTCAAGTTATGCCTTACAATCAATTAATAGCAGCCTACTTCAAGTTATGCCCAGTAATTGATTGTTAGCAGCTACCCTCCCAATCACCCCTGAGCCCAGTCCACACATCTTCTCACCTCCAGAAGCCTGATGCCTTGCAGCGCAATGCGCAGCTGCATCACATGCAGACCGTTTCCGTTGCCCACAGTCCACTTCCTCCAGATGTCCGGTGCCTTGCGCATAGTTCCGTCCCCCGAGCAGGGCACGTCGCACAGGATGCGATCGTAGCGCTGCGGCTGACCGGCGCTGTCAGTGATGAGCGGAAGGAACTCAGCGCGGTGGTTGGTCACCAGGAGGTTGGGACTGCAAGCTCAGCGCATTGGACAGACAGCTGTGGTGTCAAAAGCCAAACGGAGAGACGTAGTAGAGAAGTCATGCTGAATGCCAAGGTACTACTAGCGCACAGCTGGCAGGCTGTGCGTCAACAGGTACGTGTTGAAGAAAACCCTTGACAAACCAATCAATGGGCGCCCACCGATCATGCATATGGTTACTGGCCTGACCTCCCAGCATGCTTGAGCTGTGATACCCACGTCATTGTGGGCTGCTGTGAAATGCACTGTGACAAGCAGTGGAATTAGAACACAGCAACAAAGGCCGATGCAGTTGGTGCGCCTGTGTCACTCCACTCTTGAGCTACCACCATCGCTTCCTGCCTGCGCCCTGCAACACCCGCTGCACCATCATCAGCACGTGGCCCACCTGCATACACGTTTGAGCTGATGTGTCAGCAGGCTGCAGCGTGCGAACTCCACGTCATTGGCCACCACGAACCCTTGTGGAGTGATGTCAGCCAGCGGCATATCCCCTGAGGTGACAGTGGGGGTGGCGGGGGTGGCGCTGGTTGTGGAAGGATTGTTGTTGGTTGAGGGTGTGTGCAGGGCCTCGAGGAGCTGGAAGGTCTTGGAGCCGGGGGCGGCACACATGTCGAGTACCTGTGCATTGAGTAAACTACAATTGAATGGATGGATAAGGCACACCTGTGCATTAGGCCAGATCAATATACAATGCACACTTCAACCAGATGAAATTGTGCTGCTATCCAAACTTTCTCTACACCTTTCACAACTGCGCACTGAAGAAAAAAATTCCCGAATGAAAAAGTACAATTAAATGCACACTCGGGCACACTCAACGGGCAATCAGGTAAACACATATAGGCACATTAAAGCAGGTGAGATTTTGCCGTGATCCAAACTCCCACAGCCAGCTGCATGTTCAGTTGTTGCTGCTGTCCAGAGCTCGGCGCCCCCCAAGCAGCCCAGTGGAAGATCGGACACGCAACCGGCTGTCACCTGCCTTCTGGCCTTCTAGGCATTTGATGGTAGTGTGTTGACACTTCACTCAACACATGCTGATACTTCATTTTGGTTTTGTCGACTAGGTGTGAAGATCATGATCAGGCCGTCCTGCTAGTGCCTTTTTGAAGCCATGACCACACCATTGCTTCACCGACATCCCTTGGATGTGAGCTCAGGTGCCTGCCTGTTGCAGCCGCCCCAGCCCGATCCTGCCCAGCGCACCTTGTGCCCCGGCTGCACGTCCAGGAACAGGGGCGGCACCATGGAGACGGCCTCCTGCCTGCTGATGCTGCCCGCTTCGTTGGCCTTCTTCATGTAATCGTGTATCTGGGCCAGGAGGGGCATCTGAAAGGGACAACAAAGCGTATCACGGATCACAGCAGGCATACATCATGCCTGCATGACAAATGGTATCACAGGAGGCATGTGAAGGCATGCTGAACAACGTCAATAGATGGCAGCGGACATTGTCCTACGGGTATGTTGGGTGGCCTGCACGAGATAAGAAGACACGATGATATCAGTGCGCAGACAATTGACATCAGTGCGGAGTGGGCGTGTGGCGTGTGGGCAACCATTTTGGTGCGGTCAATGTTGATACCTGTGAAGGTCAGTTGGCATTCAGTGCTTTCTGCTCGATGGCGCACAACAGAACACAGTGCGCAGACGCGTGTGCAGCCCCACGTCTTGCCCCACCTTGCGCAGCTGGCCCCTGCTGAAGTTGATGTGCCACGCGTAGTTGTTGGGGTACCAGGGCAGCGGGCGCGGCGGCTGCACAGGCTCGCCATCAACCTGTATGGGCCAAGCCGGTCAAGGCGTGCTCAATTTTGTTGGCAGCAGGCCTGCTGGTCACACAACCAACCCACACCCCTGCCATTCTGACTAACTGGTAAACAATCATCCAATCTATACGGTCGAGCCGAGGGACAGCCCACTGGTGAGGATCACAAGAAGCCGTGGCTTGCACAGGCATGGATTACTTGGCCAAACTTCAGCCTGCAACCCCTCGCATGTGTTGGTTCTGCATCTCACCACCAGCTGCTCCCGCTGAAAGTGTGAGAAGAAGTCTGACTGCAGCTTGTCTCTCAAGTGATCTGCAAAGCGTCCACTGCCGTTGATTCGAAATGTGACGGGCAGAGGCGTGCGAAGACTGGCCAAAAAGTCCTGCCACTCCCCCTCAGGCACTATGCCCTGCTTTGTATAGTACTCGTTGAATTCTTCATTGTTCTTATCATGGTCATCAATGAAGTGGTTCTTGTTGGGTGCGCCTCTGCCCCGGCCCCTGCCTCGACCACCACCACCCCGACCTCGCTGCAGGGTGGGAAGACAAAGAGGCACGTGTGTGAGGACATGTACAGAAATGAGGTCAGCAAGGGTGAAGTAATCATGGACGCTGCATGTTGGTCCGGCAGGGCCTGTGACGATGAATTGGTGTGATTATGAGGACGTGGCCGGCGTGTATCGTCATGTAGATGCTGCTGTGCATGTCATGTAGATGCACAGGTGGTTTAAATGAACAGTGATGTTCGCAAGCGTGCGCCTCTTGCTGCCAGTCTGGTTGTAGTTGAAGCCGGTGCTGGGCGGGCAAGTTTTGGATGCCCACCCTTGTGTCTGAGCTGACTCCAATGCATGTTGATGCGCATGCACTGCTGGGCAGAGCGTGATAGGGACTGCATGCATGCACTGCCTGGCAGCGCACACGGCACAGGCTAAGCAGGCCATGCGACCAATCTGGCATGCTGGCAGTTGCTGGTGGCGGCCAAGGGCCAGACATTGCACCGAGATGCCAAATCGGGCACGATGCCGGCCTCTTGGCCCAATCCAACATCATCAAGCATCATAAGCCGACTCACCCCTCGGCCCATCGTTTCAGCGCTCCTTGTGCTGCTCTTTAACCGCTTGCGGTGATGGCTGGCGGCACAGCAATTCGCTACCGTGTCAACCCAATCGCCACACTGGAAGAACGGATGCGGGAGTTATAAATACCGGGAACAAGCCGGCTACATCTTTGGCACATTACGGGTCCCCCACGTGCACACAATTTCAAACGAGGACCTGCAGCTGCTGCACGGCAAGAAAGAACGTTTGTCTTCATGCCAGATGCTGGTGTCAGGCGCATAGTGTGCTGCGCGTGACACCAGAAACACAACGTGCCCGAGCTGCGACTACCTGAATGTTACATTTGCCTATTACAAGGTGGGAGTGTTTAACCTGTTGCCACACTGGTTCCAGTGCAGTCCTTGTAAACTGTCCCAGAACTGGCAAACACCACTAGCATATCTATTCAAATGGCTCAAGATTGAAATAAATGCACCAATTGCCACACGCATGTAAAGGGGAATTCCACTGAGTCTGCAAGGGCTGGTGAGGCCTTAACCCACGGGATACCTGGCGAAGGGACACCCCGTTAGCACATAGCAGGGGCCTAATGTACTATCTCACAGAGCTGTGTTAAATGCTACGTGTTGGCTTTATAATCCACAGCGGTGATCACAGTCAGAGCCTGAAGGAACCATGCTATGCCTAGGAAACCCATGCGGCCACTGGATGACGAAAAGGAGGACAAGGGTGGCTAAGAGACACTGGCTCCAAGACAAGTCTTCCAATACTTGCTCCATGCAGCCTGCATCATCATGGTAAACGTGCATGCTGCCACGGTCGGTGCACACAGAGCGAGTAGACTGCTGGTAGCCTGGTTTTGTCTCACTCTGGCATGCTGCAGGGGCAAGGGCGGGCAGTCTAGGTGTGGAAACACACGTGGGAAATTTGCAGGCAGGATACAGAGCCAGGTCAAATACATGTCGCTCCAGGCTTCCATTGCCAGATGATAGTCAGTAAGAATTGGAGCAAGTTACAAAAGGATTTCAAACAAACGTCGATTCAGCAAGCAATTGCAGGCATTTACACGTGGTCCAACAACAGAAGCAATCAAACATATCAGTCCCGTGGTTCCTTTCCTACATGTAATACATCATAGATTAGTTGAGCTGTGGCAAAGCTGTGCATACACATGCTTGCCAAAAGTGTGAACAATTGAAGTTATCTCGCGAGGCATAATGCATGGCCCCTAACACCCCTGATGGCTCTACACGGCATGTGCTGATCACTAGTCGTTGTTCTGTTGGTTTCTGAGTGGCCAGGCGAAAAATCATCGAGTCAAATCGCATTCTACAGCTCAAAGGTCTCCCCAGCCGTTGTCGCCATCCTTCCTATCCTTCTTTCGCTTGCTACTTGTACTTGAGGTTGTAGAACTAGATGTGAATTGGATCAGAGTTGCCAGGAAGCATAGGCAGACGACGGTTGGAATGATGCTGGACGCGAAGGAAGATGATGGCATGACGAAGGTGGGTGCTGCAGGCGCAATCAGAAAGTAAAACACGAGGATGAATGTAGTTGCATTTGGATAGCTCACACCAAAGCAGGACCTGCTGGTGCAGTGCACATCAAGGTCAATGCCCAATCTACTGCTGCACCAACCTGGTTAGAGCAAAGGCTGATCAAACACTTCCTGATATTGGACAGCTCAAGTGCAAACGTCTAAATGCAAGTCAGGACAGGCAAGGCTGAGTCCAGTCAAGTGTGTAAATGGCAGTTCACTCACTTTCTCGGCTAGCCATCGCCAGTGCTGACTTGACTGCCAAGAACCAAGGAGCATTGCGAGCATTAAACGATAGGCCTGGACCCACCTATACTGACGCCAGTGTCCATATTGCTGTAACCATACCCCCCATAGACAGGTGGTGCCAGCACAGGCGGTGCGACCACAGGGGAGGCCACCACCACTGTGCTTTGCACTGAAGGAACGTACAAGGGCGGAGCTAGCACAGAGGGAGCATGGATGACTGTGTTGTTGACTGTTGTTGAGCTGGAGGTGACACTGCTGCGGCTGCTGCTGATTGGACGGCTGGTTGTGGTGCTACGGCTGCCAGCTGACGATTGGAATGAGGTGCTGCGGCTGCTCGTGCTTGGACGGCTGGTTGTGCTGTCGAGGATGCCAGCTGAGGAGCTTACACTGCCATGATTGCTTGTGACTGGACGGCTGGCTGTGCTGCTCGTGATTGGACGGCTGCTGGTTGTGCTGCTGTGGCTGCCCACTGACGATTGGAATGAGGTGCTGCTTCTGCTGCCCATGGCGCTGCTGGTGCTGCCACGGCTAGACCCTCCAGAATGGCCGTAGCTACTTGCTGAGCTCCTGCTTGCACTGCGGCTGCAGGAAGCAAATGAAGCAGCCGGAGTGAGCCAGTCAGCATGGACGTCATCATGAAGCAGAAAGAGGAGGCAGCCAGCAAGAGAAGCATGATGGCCTGTACATGGTAACAACAGTGCTGTGGAGGGGCAGGCTGACGTGGCTTGAGGAAGCTGTACTGAAGGCGACGTCCAGCTAACAACTTAGCTAAAGATTCACTTACCTGCTGAAGCCTGCACTGCCGCCTACGCGACCACTACTTCTTGCAGCCTGTGCCTGGTCCGGGTTCAGCAGCGAAGCGCCGGCAAGCATGGTGGTGAGTGCGATGGTAGCCAAGGGTAGGGCGAGCCTGCTGACGGTATCTGGCTCCTCTGGCTGTGCCTTGCAGACCACTTGTAGAGCTGAGCGGTTGCGTGGTGGCACAGTCGTGGAAGGCCGTGAGGCACGCAGCGTCAAGGGGGACTGCAACACGAATGCCATTTTTGAGTGTACGGGGTATGGTGTACCTCGCCCACTACTGAACCAAGGAGGGATGAATAGTTCACGCTAGGTGGGCACAATGGTTACGGACACCGCGTCGGTGTTTGTGTGTGTGGCAGTGGTAGGAAAATCCTAGCGTCGCCGTGTTAGGAAAAAACTTCTTTGTGTGAGGCTGACTCAGCCGCGCTGTGTGGCTGTCCAAACTAGAGTTTGCGTGGTGGGAATCAGGAAGCGCACATGGTGAGACCCCGGATATGCGTCTGCGCTCATGAGGGTCCCTGACAATGCGTGCGACAGTGTCAGGCTAGACTGTTCTGGAAGGTGTTACATACAAACCCCGACACAGGTCGCCACGCATATTTATAACAGCACGACATTCGTACAATAGAATCTGTGCCTTGTGGTACATTGCAGAGGCATGGGCAAGTACATTGGGCCTGCCGTGCGTCGCGTTTTCGTATGTAGCTTAGATCCATTCAGCAGTTCAGTATGTCCTGTGGTAACGGCCATAGACTCAGCTTCTCGTCTCCTGTCTGTTGTTGCTACTAACGTTTGCTTAGTATACTAGGCCCTGTTGAAGTATGTCCGAATACAAATCATGTGTCACGCGAGGCATTCATTGAGATTTCTGAGGGTAGCTGTAGATGGGTAAGCGGCAGCGTTGCTGGCAAACTACACGCATCCAAGCACCACATGCAGTGCTCATCGTTGTCTCTTCAGACTTGCTCTGCTGTCCTGCCACCGGTTCATGGCCATGTTAATGTCTGACGTCAAGCGAGTGGGTATCGCTGCTGCTTGACAACAACAGGCTAGCTTCGCTCACCAATGCTCACCAATGACTAGGCAGGTGAATTTCTCTTCAGTTGATAAACTGCTACAAATCTCGTGTCATCTCCGCATTTTACAACTTGCAATCAGTGTTCACACACTCCCTCCCACATACTCTCATCTTCACGCCATAGCAATCCGGATCAAAACTGGCAAATATCGACACGCTCCAACTTCAGTTGAAGCACAAGCTTCAAAACGTAACCATCATCAGCACATATTAGCAAATGATTCGCATCGGTTGATGCACAGAACACAACGTGTGATCAGAGGTCTTCGAGGTGTTCACTCGCACTCCTGCCACAAAGACAACAAAATGAATAGAGGCCTATTTCGGTACTGCCGTTCACGGGCCTCATGTCTTGTCATATCAATTCAGAACCTTAAACCTGTAGCTTAGAGGTCACCCCAGCCGTCATCACCCTTCTTGTTGCTCTTGTTGCTGCCTCCATCCCCACTGCTCATGAAGCCGCGGATGACGGAGAAAACAACCGACACGATCATCATGAGGAAGAAAAACTGGAACATACCACCGAAGAAGGGGAATGGCATTACAAAGGAGGGCACTGCGGGTGCAAGGTGCAGACAAACAAAGGTTGTTGAAGACAAGCTATCTAGATACATGCACTGAATCCACAACTGAAGAAGGTGCTAGATGGGGAATAGTCTTCTTGTGTGCACAATATGTCGTAGTTGAAATGTGAGAGCATCTGTTGGAGCAAATGGAGGGAAGGTGTCTACTACACGTGTCCAGCCCCAGCCCACTCACTGATGCTGAAGCCACCGTAGCCAAAGCCTCCGAAGAGTGGAGGGGCCATGACTGGTGGCGCCATGACGACGGTGTTGTTCGTCACGGTTGAGCGAGCGGTGGTGCTGGAGCGCCTGCAGGCGCAAGAAACAACAAAAATATCCAGAAGGTTGGAGAATTAAGGAACGGGTTGAGCGAGACACGTCATTCTTCCGCATTCGTGAAGCATGACGTGAGGGCAGAAGACGTGTGGAGAAGCCGACGTGTTCAATGCTGACCAGATGAGGCAGCGACTTACGAGGGTGCCTCCATAGAACGAGACTTAAAGCCAGAGCTGCCGCCCACGCGGCCGCTGCTCCTAGCAGCAAGTGCCTCCTCGGGGCTCATCATCATGGCTCCGCTGATCATTGTGCTCAGCGCAATGGTGGCTAGGGGCATGGCAAGCTTGCTGGTGAGGGTCTGCTCCTCTGCCTGCGCCTTGCAAATCACGTTCGTGGCTGCGCGGCTGCGAGCTGGTGCCATGGCCGGAGCACGCAGGCCGACAGGAGTACGCAATGCGAAGGCCATTTTCCTGATACACAAGTTGCGGAAGTATCAATGTTGACAGTGAGCGATCGACTATTGTAGATGTGCAGCCTGACGCCGTGGTAGCCTCTGAAAACCGGACGACGATCTACAATCGTTACGCACGTGCGTAACAGAAGTTAGTAATCTGATGAGTGGCTGCTTCGCAATATGCATGGAGCTGTGATTGCTGTGGGTGGTCTGCAGACATCGCACGCACCAGCTACTATCAAGGTTTGGGCACCGCCCACCCACCCATCACATGCAGCTCGCCTGACCCAAGGCACCAACTCTTTGTCTCATAGCATACGTACAAACCAGCAGCATGGTAGACTCTGGTGTGCCTCTTGGATCCTTATGGTTTGCTCGCATCACTGGGCATCCAACATGGCCAGGGCAGGTTACGCGTGAAACCTTGGCACCACCTAATGTTCGGAATATGGCTCACCAGCCGGGCACTGTGCTCCTGCAGTTCTTTGGGGATGGATCTTTCGGGTGCGTGATGCAAGCAGGCATGGGCAACTAGCTTGGATAGGCAAGGGCACGGATGGATAAGGAGGTGCAAAAGCGCTGTTCGCTGCAGCTGAGCCCATCAGCTAGGAGGTTTGGCATTGTGACTGCAAGCCTTGGGATCGCAACAAACAAGACGGAAAGAGGCCAAGGATAAAACCTGGACAGCATTGGAGCGACCCTGGCACAGAACCTTGCGACTGTGTGCACCTGTGCGAGGGGACATCATGGAGGAGGGGGAGCCGTACATCTGTGTGATGGAGCTTACCTTTGCCTTTGGCCTGCATCAATAGCGATACGTGCATGCGGCGGGCTGGGCCATCCAGTGTGGCCTTCTGCATGTTTTTTGTACGGATAGGCACGTCAGCTGACTGGTAGGAACTGAATGTCCTGGTAGGCGCTGCACGTGTAGGCAACCGTCCCTTGCTCGCATCAGAAGTGGTGTATGCTCTCTTGTTGCCTGAACTTGCAGATGGTACCAACCTGCTGTGCTTCAGCCTTTTGCGTCTAAGGTGGCACAGTACAGCAAGAGCTCGGAGGTCAAGAAGAACAAGGTGACTCTTACAAGGAGGGAGTGCACACCATGAAGCACGTCCAAGCCAGCAAACGTACGCTGTCCTTTGCCCACCAACATAGCTGAACAGTTGTTATGTTCGGCTCTGATTTATCCTAAAAGGGCGTTCATGGGTGCATTACGATCACTTCTCAACCTCTGGCTATTACATTAAGCTGTCGACTGTTTTCAGCACTTTTTAAACCGAAGCAGGGTGCAGCATGTTGCCATCAGCACATGCCTCAACACATACGCCTCACGCGTCCCACACATGCATGCATCTCCATGCCAAGTTCTTACATCTCCAGGTATACCGGAGAGCAATCGAGGAGGCTCAAGAAGTGCATGACCGGCGCAGCGGCGCACAACCCGCCACTGACCACCACCCCTTTGACGTACTTGACCGCTCCACCTGGCCCGGCCGCTACCTGGTGACCGTCCCATTTGAACCAAGTGTAGAGCAGCTGCAAGGCTGCACTGCTGAGGATGCGCTGCTGTGGATTCAGGAAGTTGCACTGTGGCAGCCGGAGGAAGCAATTGAACACGTGGGTGATGTGCGGCCATGCCAGGTGCCACGTGCTCGGAGGTCACGTGGCGTGTCTGATGCAAACATGTGCACTTCATCATCACTCGCATGCATCCCAGGCGGCTGCTTGTGTGTTGGCTGTTTGGTTCACCATCCACTGCCAGCATAGCTCACCCTATGCCGTGTTTTGCTGCACAGCTCGACCTCGACATCGCTAAGGCTGCAGCTGGGTTATGCTGGATGGTGTCCTGGAGCCAGCGCACCCTCCTATCACCCGCCCTGGAAGAAGCCATGGCATCAAGTGGCCCATGGGAGACACGCCAGGCCAACACAGCAGGCAAGACAGCCACGTCAAGTAAAACAACAACAGCAGCAGCAGCAGCAGCTGAACCCAAGGCCACAGCAGGCAAGGCAGCTGCACCGGCCAAGCCGTCCAAACCTGCCAAGACGTCCAGTTCTGCTGTGAATTCTGCTGTGAAGGAAGGTACCACCGAAGAAAAGCCATCTAAAGCGAGCAAGCCTGCCAAAGCAAGCAAGGCCACCACAGCTGCAGACGATGCAGCAGCAGCAGATGCCACGCCGTCTCCGGCACAGGGTCAGAGCAAGGCAGCAGGCGGAGCAGCGCCAGCTCCCACGCCTGCTGGTGATGCAGCCGGGACTGGTGGCTCGGGCAAGAAGCGAGGGCGCCCGCCGGGGTCGAAGAACAAGACGCCCGCCGCCAAGCAGCGGGCCACAGGGGACAAGGGTGCCAAGAAACGTGCACCCAGCGAGGCCAGGTGAGCGATATGATGTGATACGATATGATATTACGACAGAAACAAGGTGGTGTAGATACATTGAGAACTGCTGCTAGAATGGTCAGCAGGCCTGATGTGCTGCAGGCAAGTCAAGAAGTGTTAAGCTGGCGACAGCCTAGGAACACGAACAGCAGGCTGTGATGGTTCAAAGTGCAGCTCGAGGAAATGTCGAGTATCCTGGCCGAGGTTCAGTGTGCCTTGTTGCCATGCGTCAGATGGCTACTTCATGACTCATGCCATAAAGATTGCATCACGACTTTGCACAAATTTTGGCTGGCCTTGGAGCAGCACTCCTGCTGTTGTCCCCAAGCTGTGCTGTACCAGAAAGCTCAAATGCATTCCGTCTGTCCTGCCATGCGTTGCTGTTCATCTGCCTTGCTGGTTCACACAACTGACACAGGGAGGAAGCCAGCAGTGATGAGCAGCCGGATGAGCGTCCTACTGAGGACACGCACAAACCTAAAAAGGCAACTGCCAAGACAGATAAGGCCAGCAAGGCGCACCAACCAGCCGCGGCACCCAGCAAGCAGCCCAGGGCCTCAGCTGAGCCTGAGCAGCAGGACAACCAGGCCGTGCCCGCTGCCCGTCTGCTGGCTTACCTGTACCCTCTGACAGATGACACGTACATGGAGGAGCCGGGGCAGGAGCAGCAGGCATGCGCTATTCCATCAGAGGTTGAGGTCAGTGTTTGGGCACGAGTATGGCGCTTGACGGGACGTCCTCGCATTTGCTTTCCCACGGCATTGTATGGATGTCTGTTCCCCATACTCGGTGCTTCTGTAGACCAATCACCCTTGGCCCTTATTGGGGTAAGAGGTGGTTGGTTTGCACAGCGGCATGGAATGGCTCTGAATTGCGACTACTAGTATTGAGACAAGTAAGGCGGCAGGTGGGTGCATGCTTGTTTGGAATTGTTTGGATATCAGCATGACGCTAGTTAGTTGATGCTGTTATGTCAGGTGTCATGGCAGAGCATGCTTTGGAATGATGGCAAGATTGTCAGGTGAGGTTTACGGCTGGCCGCTGCATGCAGACACGTTACTGGGGGCCATGCGGTGCTCAGCAAGCTGCAAAGAAGCTGACAGAGGAAGCAGCCAAAGACAAGCTCCTGTATGGGGGCCAGCTCGAGGTAGGTGGGTATTGACAACAGCCTGCAGTCTGCTAGACTTGCCAACGGCAGAACTGAACCCCGTTGCAACGTGCACATGTTTGTGTTGCTTGCCGTCTTTGCTTTGTTCAGCCTTGCAACGACTGTCGTGACTGCATCCCATCATGGTCACTCAGCCCACCGACAATTAGCACCCTTGTACGCTTCAATTCTTGGCAAGAGCTGGTCATGTGCAGATCCAGTTGCATGCTTCTGGCAGTGTGCGCAAGCAAATGCTTTATGACCTCTATTCTTGTAGGCACGCCTGTCGCATTCAGGAACACCACAGTGACCACACGTATGCTGTCCTGAACGTGCTGAGCAGCCAGACTCAAACTGCATGCGGTGAGGCGAGCACATAGCCGTACACCGCTTGTCACGTTGTCCCATGCCTGCCTCAGGTGGGCTTTCCCGACGTGTTGTCCTGGCTCCACGGTCTGGCCTGCGCCCCTGAGGTGGCTGCTCGTGACCCCTCAGTGCTGGAGGGCCTGACGGCGGCGCAGGAAGGCGTGGCCGTGCTCAGATGGAGGGAGGCGGTGCAGGCAAGGAGCGGACTGCACAGGTGCGGGATGAGGCACGTGTAGTACGTACACTGTAATAGTACACTGTGATAGTACACTGTGATAGTGTAGTATTCGGTTCATAGTTTGGAACCACTTTCGTGTATTAGTTTTCAAGGTGCTCTGTGGTCTAGTATCAGTGGTGAGTAGGTGGCATTGACGTGTGTAACATAATCACGTTGTCTATTACACAGATGTGTCCATCACGGTCACAGATGCAGGGCAGTGGGTGCAGGCTAGGGACCAAGTTTGTGCCCAAGCACGTCAACAGGCAGTCGCTGTGCATTGTTTGTTAGTGTTGCACATCAGTTGGCAGGCAGCTTTGACTCCCAATGGCTGCAGCAAGCCTGGCGGGGCAGCAAGGCCTGCCGGTGTTGGATGGCTCAAGGTCTTCAACTCAACGCTCCCAAGAAAAGCACGACACTGCCTTGTTTGGAAAGCATCAACTCAAAGTTGCAATTGTGTGCCGGTGACAATGCACTGATGGCAGGTTTGGCGAGATCGGCATGCTTGCTCGGTCTGCGATGGAAGCTCTTGAACCCGAGTCCGAGTTTATCACACCCTGTGCGAAGTGGCCCGTGCCTCCTCCCGCTACCGCCCCGCCCCCCTTGCTCACTGAGCGACTCATAGGCAAGGCTCAGCTCCTGGGTGCAACCGGTGAAGACGCTCCAGAACAAGTGGGACGGGCGCTTGCAGCAGGGAAAACGGTGGGCGATGCGGGTCGCGGCAAGCGGGGCCGGCCCAGAGGAGGGGCGGTGGGTGGTCGGGCGGGGATCAAACGGTCGGCTGATGATGCGTCAGATGAGGAAGACACGGAGATGGCACAGCGGGAGCGGGAGGAGGAGGATGCGACAGAAAGTGAGCCTCAGGAGGAAGAAGAAGCAGAAGACGAGGAGGAGGAGGAGGACGAGGGTGGGAAGCAGTCTACAGCAGCAGGGCGCGGCAAGCGGGGACGGCAGGTTGAGGCGTTGAAGCGGTGGGCTGCGGGGCGGAGCCACGGCCGGGGCACGGCAGCCGCAGGCACACCGGGACCGGGGCCGGAGGCGGAGGCGGAGGGACGTGAGTCGGAGGGTGGTGGAGCGGAGGAGGAGGAGGAGGCGCATAGGCTTGTGGTCAAGGTGGAGATCGACTTTAAGGAGTACCAGGACAGGTGAGCAATAGTCAATTTGAACAAGGGTAGGTGAGCAGTGGTCAGTCTGAACTAAGGTTGGCACCCATAACAATCACACGTCCAGTGCAGTCATTTTGCGGGCGTAAGCAGTGAATTCTTAGCCACAGGATCGTTATTCAAGTCATCAGCCTGTGAGCTCAGTTTGGTATTTTTGAGCATTTGCCTGAAATTGCAAGGTGCTCAGCAATAACTCGTTGTGCCGTTTGTGCCAACAGCCCGTTTTGCAGTTGTAGTATACCAAGCTGATGCAGATGCACAAGAATACAAACCCAGGTAATCAAGAGTCTTCTATGGCCAGAGTCTTCCATACAACACACACGAAATGGTATAGCAACAGTTTCTTGACCCGGAACATTGCCTGTGTTTGAGTTTGGGCATCATGTTCATGCTCATGCTTTGCCTGGGAGATTGATGTGGGCGGCTGCAAAGCGGCTAGACTGTTTGGTCTGCAGCAGTGCAAGCTGCAAAGCTGTAGCTAAAGCCATATCATGGTCGCGTGTCTGATTCAGGGTTCCTTCCACTGAGGCTTCCTTCCAAGCTGCGTTCCAGCGATGGCAGGCGGAGCGCAACCAGGACTGCAGCGACCTGCCCATGGTTAGGCATGGGCCCATTGGGCCCTTGGTGTTCGTTCCGGCCGCCCGCTTAACGATTGCCAAGCGTGGCTGACTTTGCACACCCTTGCATGGACCCATGCATGGACGTTCTGAGCTGTCAGCGTGTGCCCTGTATGCCGTGCTGCTTCACAAGATGCAAGCGCAAAGGCTATGTGTGCAGCACGGGAATATACCAGGGTGTCCAGTCGTGCTTGGATGTACCGACGGACAGACTGATCAGCGATGGCATGTGGTGCAGGTCTACATGGCGGACGGTGTGCCTGTCACCATGCACACATGCGTGCAGATTGGTCCTTACAAGTGGCGCCCCTTTGACATCTTCCAGCTTGTAGCAGCGGAGGGCGGGTGGGAGGCGGTGCGGGCCGCGGGACGGTGGCATCAGGTGGCACGGGCGTGGCAGCAGCACACGTCGGACGCAAGGCCCCCGGGCGCGCCTGCGCCTAAGCATGTGACACCGCACAGCATGGTTAAGGTGGGAAAAGGGCGTTTGGGGGTGTGGATGTCGTCTTACATTGACACTCATGTCAGCAAAAGAATGATAGGGCACATCAATGTGTCAGCTGCCAGTGTTGGGCACGTGTACGTGCGCACATATTCAAAGCAACTTCCCATCCGAGCTCTGGCGACTCATGCTCTTTTCTCAACAAATATGACAGCAACGGCCATGAATGTACATGTACTGCAACAGCTCAGCCAACAGTATTTGCTTGCACTGATGCAGGCGCTTGAGCACCACTACCAGCGTTTGCTGTCCAAGTTCGAGAAGTACGTATCCCTCAAGTGCCCTGTGCACAAGGAGGTGGGTGGAGCGCTGGCGCAGGGGACAGGCGTCAGGCGTGGCGAGGGACACTGCACAGCTGCCCAGGATTGGGATCGGGACAGGAGGGCGTGCTGCCCACTAGCGGGAAATAGTATTGGTTCTCTTGCTTGCCCGTGCACATGCTCCTTTCTTGCTGCGTTTGGCAAATTGCCATCAATCCACCACCGCTCAACTGCAGCATATCTGCATGTGTGCGTGTGTGCATGTGTGCTGAACACTTGTGCACTGCCACGAACGCATTGCTGGTGCGGTGTATCTGCCCACGTGCATGTTGTTTGTGGCGTGCTGTCTGCAGTTGGTCGACAAGCATGACGACTGGGGCCGGCCGGTGCTCCAAGACGCCGCACAGCCCAAGTCAGGAACTGCCCCGGGCGCACAGGGGCGGGGCGCGCTGCCAAAGAAGCACAAGCCTCTGCCCGCATCAGGTACGTGCTCACTGGCTACTCCCCTGAGGTGTAGATGCTCCATCACGACCGGGACCTCTTACAATCAAGTTGCATCACCTTTGGACATGGCATGTCTGCTGACCGCGCATGATATCTATGCACCTAGCCAGCCCGCAGGGTAGGCAGCAATCTGTTGCTACTGTTGCAAATACCAGGTCATTAACACGGGCACACATTGCGGTGCAAAAGACGTGACCCAAACACATCAAGGTGCGGAAGACGTGACCCAAACACATCAAGGTGCGGAAGACGTGACACAAACCCGTGATGCCCGGAATGGCATCCCATAAGGGAGATGGCTTTGCCGTCGCCTGCCCGGTCCAGTGCACTAGGGGCGCCTCACAGTCCGGTGACTCAACACATGACAGTGACGGTCCAATTTGTGTTGGCACGTGCTCTTGGAATGCAGCTGCCAAGGGCGGTGGGCGGTACGACCTTGACGATTTTGACGACCTGTCCGCCAGCGGCCCACCGCTGCAAGGCCCCACCAAAACAGGCACTGCCAAAGGATCAGATGCCGATGCACAGGCCGTTCAGACACAAGCAGCTAAGGCATCACAAGTGCTCAAGGCAGAGGAT
>QAXH01003154.1:0-10628 GCA_004335635.1 Chloromonas sp. AAM2 | reverse complement strand
CCACTGTACACAGGTCTCAGTGTTTTTGGGTTGTCAAGTCTGTACCTGTAAGTTCATTCGTGGCATGAGCTAAAGGCGGGCTCTGCTCGCCTTTCTCTGCCATTCTCAAACCTCGCCATTCTCAAACCCCGTGCTACGGGAAACGATCAACTACTTTTGTATAGAGACGATTTCATCGCTTGCCGTTGGCTCTGCGCACCGCCAGGAGGACAGCGCAGGATTCTGACCATTGAACCCGTTGCTGAATCGACCAAACCGTGTCTGGAAGTAGGGCTTACGAAGAAGGTTCAAGAAGGTCAAGGCTCAGACGAGGTCGCCGAGGCTCCACAGCGTCAGGTTCTGACTGCAGATAAGGTTGGTGCGTCCGAGGCTCCATAGGGTCCGAACGTCAGGATCTGGCTGCAGTTGAGGTCGTAGCTGCCACTCAGGTGGACCTGTGGCTTTGGACGGCTTCAGTGAAGCTGGATAGATTGCCCGGTGCATGGCCTCGCGGATACAGTGTCTGTTGCTGGGCTGTCCTGACGGACAGCATGCCTTGGCCCTGCAGCCCACAGCAAGTTGCTCTGCCAGATACTGCTTGATAGGGGCACCTCTCTGTGTGCAGCCTGTCCTTGCACCAGTCTGTAGGCCATGTCCAGCCATGCTGCATTTGTCAGGCAGTTCTGGCCTGCTTGCATTTGGACAAGTGAGGTAATTGCTTGCTGCTTGGTTTGCAGCATGGGTAGCATGGGTGAGCCTGCTGAGACCATTCAGATCGCCATTTTTGAAGCCAGTGGCGACAACGGTAGTATGGAGGTACTGTCACCCACTCGTTGGTGTTTCGGCGTACAAGCAAACATGGAACGTGAGAAGCTTGTCAAGATGCTGAAAAACGACTATGGACGTGGTGGCCGCTGTGGCCTCTTTCACGATGATGGTCACACAATGGTGACTGACGACCTGGTGCCTGCTGGGAGCTACAAATTCATTGTACCAGGTGAGGCTGCACAGTCATTGGCCATTTGCATTACGTACCAAGGTGGGTTGGCTACAGCAGCAGAGTACTGTCTGATTTGTTTTTGTACATCACAGTGGCATTGTGTCATGGTGCGATTGGTATACGACAGCTGCCCTATGCTAACTCAACGATGAACAGAGCTCCAAGGCCTTGGCTGAGGTTTCAACCTGCCAGGCACCCTCAAACTCCTGTTATATTCCTTGAAAACTCCTAAAGACACTTTCTTTCTGGACTTTCTGGAGACACACTCATCTTTTCACTGACCATCTGAGCCCCGGTCAATCTCTGCCTCCGCCTCAGTGTGATCCGTGCAGTTGCAAGCCAACAGTCGTACCATGACTAAGCCCTGCCACCCTCGTCTTACCAGCCTTGACTGCCCTTCCCAACAACACTCATCACACCATGCACACAATGACCAATGACCTGGCGCATCATCTTGTATGAATGTATTGCTGCATGGCTGCATTGATTTCATGGCTGCATTTCTGGCTGCATGGGTATAACCACTGTCCTAGAGACTATTCTCCCACAGATCTGGGACTTCGTCCTCATGGTTATCTCGTTCCAAAATGATACTCACTGCCTTGTGACACTGAGGTCAGGGCCTTACATTGGTTGCATTCGGAACGAGATAACCATGACGGCGAATGTTGGACGCAAGGTCTGCCGTGTGCACGTGCATGGAGCAAGTAATGACCTGCCTCCTGCCGTGGATACTGCTTCTCAGCACCTTACTGTGCGATACTGACACATATGCATCATCACATCGCTGCATCTTTTGAGGATGGGCTCGCCCTGGGGTCATGCTTGCAAGAGGTGCACGAAGCGTATTATGATCCATGCACTTCAGCCGTGGCTGGTACATGCACAGGTATTGATGCATGTACAATGGGCAGAGCGGGAAATGAGGCCCGTTGGCCCACTGCCATTTGACGCTGCTTTTATGTGTTGCATGTATGCAGCGTGTTGTGCACTCTGACTACAGCTTGACACCATGTAGACAGGTCAGGAGCTGACAATTGTTGTGCTCGTTGTGTGCAGGAGCCAGGAGTGCTTCTGGATCACCACGAACATCAGGTGGCACTGCTGCCAAAGGATCAGGTGCGCATGCACAAAGTTGAGCATCGCAGAAGCCAGAAGCATGGGTTGCTGCTTCTTACCCTGACCCTAGCGCTCTGGTACATGGGTGAGAATCAGGGTCCCTCGCGACAATATGTACCCACCAGTGTTCCTCGGTAGTTGCAGATGTAGCCAACTGGCCATCAATCAACCGACGCAAGCCTTATACATCCCATGCCCGTCCAGCTCAAGGAGTATGGACATGCAAGGTTGCGTGAATTGTAGCTGGCTTTGCTACGTTATGGGCCTTGGCCACAGGGGTTGCTAACCCTAGGGGTGAGGTGCGACCTAGGGCCAGGGTTAGGGTGCGACGTTGCAATGTCATCCTCCTTCGGCTGGGCCAACAGAGGATGTATACAAGGCTCGCATTGTTTTGGTTGGTGACCGTTTCATCAGCAATCGTTGCCGAATCTTGGCGGGCACGAATTGTTGCTATACATAGACACCAATCTCCGCCCATGTGCCTGGGCGTCTTTGCAATGCCATGGGCACCAACATGGCTCATTTGATACCTTACGATCAGGCTCGGGCATGCTGCTGTAACTGCTGTAACGCATGGCAAGCTGATGCACGCTCTGTTTACGCAGCTGATGCGCCGGCTGTTACACTCACCCCCCCTCCGCTGCTTACCAAGCCCGTGCCACTCAGCAGCTCAGAGGTCAAGTTCAAGGATCTGTTTCCAAATGTGACTGTAAGTCCACTGATCACGGCAGGCAGATGGGGCTGTCATCTGGCATGTGTCCTCAGCACTTGTTGGTAACGGTTAACCCACTCAGCCCGTGAAACATACGAACTGGGGTCTACTTTGCAGCCCTTGAACCCTGTTTAGTAAGAAAGCAGTTGCATAGTGGCGCTTTGACCAGTTCAGAGGCCTTCAAGCCATAAGGTGGCCGAGTCAGGAGTTAACTGTTGGCCAGGGTGAGAAGGGTGAGAAGGGTGAAGCTGGCATTACTTGGTTGCTAGTGCTATGCTGCACGCTGACAGCATGGCTGTGTAATCTCTGGTATTGATGAGGGCTGCACGTTACATACGTCTACTCGTGCATTTGTTAAAAACAACAAGAGCAGGCATTCATTTCACCCCTGCATCAATTTTTGGCTTTCACCCATCTTGTGTTTTACCTGCCTGTTGTGCTTTTGGCAGGTTGACTACCACAACAAAGTATCATTCCGGGAAGGCATCAAAAGCGGAGCAAGCCAACGGGACGCAGAGAAGATGCGTCTAAACCTGACTCTGCCACGACCGGACTTGGACAGCGAGGTGTGTGCTTTTGCGCTAGAAAAGCTCTACAACATCGACGAGTCCCTGGGCGCCTTCATTGCCAGCAATAAGGAGCGGCCACTCTACATAACCATGGGACAGGTAGGGCCTCTCTGGCATATGACGTGTCATACTGTCAGCACCACTTGATGCAACAGGTTGTTGTCAAACGTGTGGCCTTGGTCAGGCCTTATAAGATAACGGTGGCTTACCGGTTTGCCACAAATTTGTGGGTACCTACTGAGCTTTCTGTTCACCAACCTGATCCCGCATATTTGAAGTTCGTAATGGTCTGTGTGCGGCCCCAGCCACTTGCTCATGGTGTGGTGCAACTTGACTTATAATAAGAGCTCGTTTTGTATACAGCTGAGTGTTCAGGCGGTGGCACATGGGAGTCCAACCCGCGGCTCATTGACAGTGTCCTGTCCTGGAGCGCTGTCTGTCGTGCCGACGGCTCCCAAAACCAGGCCCGTCGCAGGTTTCGAGTTTGCCGTGCCTGCCACTGCCAGCATGGCACTAAACTGGTCCTCCGCCTGCACTGCAGTTGATGGCGGTGCTGCTTAAGATGTGCCCGCGCGGTAAGGCCAAGCAGCAGGCCGCCTCGCCGGGCAGCAAGCAACAGGCCGCTGCGCCAGGCACTGAGCGACAGGGCCCTCAGTTGGGGCCGGGCAAGGAGCAGGGTCACATGACCCTAGAACTAGAATCACTGGCCGCCACCTTTGCTGACCAGATTGCTTTACCAGCAAAGCAACCAGCTACAAGCACAGCAGCCACTAGCACAGCACAGCAGCCACTAGCAGCGGGGACAGCAGCCACAGGCAGCGGGGACTCAGAGATGTCAAACTCGTCTCCATACATGGATGCCATATTTGAGATTGTGCACGAAGCGCGCATCGTCGTGGAGGGCCTCCTGTCGGGCTTCCAGGAGCTGGCTCTTTCAGTGATTCGACCTGGGGAGAACATGTACTTCTTAGGTGAGGTCACTGGGGCGGTTACCGGGGCACATGCTTTTGCACAGAAGTATGCGTGCAATCTGGACATTTGTTGTGAGCAAGAGGGTTTGCATGGTATTGCCTGCAGCACCTTAGTTGCAGTCCCGAATGGGGTCAGCCATGGTGGCATTGCGATTGCAGCACATGCAAGCATTCGTATAAGGAATGCTGAAGAGACCTCGAGTGCTACTTTACCAAGGTCTGGTTGTCCAATCTGTCACCCTTTGGCCCACTGTTCAGTACTAGACACATGTCCCCTTCCACGTTGTATGCATGGCGTATGTGGGACAATGCCGCTAGTGTGGACTAACAGGTGCTTGCTGGGTTTTGGTGTTCAGCAATTTGTTCAGGTTGGGATTGCGATTGCGGCTGCCTGGCTGCCGCAGGTGCTATGGAGCTGGCATCCCCAGACTCGCTTTCATCATCCGGGCCGTTGCTCACCAAGCTGGATCAGGTAAATTCTTCAGGATTCTTTTAACCTCACCTGAAGCGTTCAGAACTAGGTAAAGTTGCAGTTGCAGGAACATAAGTGTCCGAGGAGTCAGCAACAAGCCTGTTTGGCTGACCAGAGCAGCTTCACACTGCCCACCTACTAGTTCCGGCCCAGCTGCTAGTTCAGGTATGAGCAAGGACCCTCAGAACCAACTTGCTCTCTGCCCTGATTGGCAGGTGTGCAAGGAGTCAGTGGCATTGTGGTACTGGAATTTCTATAAGTACGACCACCTCGGGCCCGTCAGCATGTTGTTGTGTGATGGAAGTTACATTATGCGCGTTGACTACAACAGCGACATCACTGACTTGAAAGCCCGGAAAAAGCATATGCATCCGGGGGACTTCAAGGGCAGCATCAGGTGAGTTCATACTCTGGAATGCAGCAGTGAGCAGCGTTCTCATATGGCGCGTTCCAGTAGCTAGGGTCAGAAAGCATAAGGCCACGACTGTCTTGGTCTGAGCAGCCCACGCGGGTTTGCTACTACATGTAGTGTCGGACATCACTCTGCTGATGTTCTTCTGTGCCTGAAGGAGTCGTAGGTACCTGTGCCACGAGGTTTCTGGTCGAAATGTGAATTGTGAAACATCACACGGTTGAGGGCACCTGGTCGAAGCAACATGCTTTGTCATAGCTGGCGATGGACCTGCTGAGTGATGGACCTGCCAAAGCACCGCGCGTTTTGTACTTGTTCATGAATCGTGCAGTACTTCACTCCCCCGGCCATTGAGATTCTCAGCGGACAACACGGGTGACCCCCTGGTTGGCATGGGTCTCCTGCTGTCCTGGATGTACCGGGACCATGACGTGGAGAACTTCACCCTTGCCGATGTCACCAATGCCTTCAATGCCGAGGAGACTGGTGCCTTGCAAAGAGCTGAGGCCAAGCTGACTACGGCAATGTCTGCTCATGAGCGATATCTGGGAGTGGACGGAACCAAGGGCGACACAACTGGCGACCCTGACGAAAGGCCTAGAAAGCGAGCTCGCGTACTTGTGTGACGAATGCGAGCCATGTTTCCGATGATTTGTGCAATACCTCGCAGCCAGTTGTGGCACATACCAAGTAGACCTGCAAACTAGACCTTACAGCAGCCTGAGCACCAGGCTGTCATGTATGCTGAGAGGCACCGTTACACAAGATGTTGCATGCAATGCATCACGCTTATGTTGCAAGTCTTATGTGGGACACCAGACTAATCCATGGCATGCCATTTTCCTAGCGCTACAGGTAACTGACAATCATCTACCGGTAACGTAGATGTCAATACGGTATGCAAGAAGCGCTCAGGGTGACATCCCACTCGCCATTTACTGGCTGAAGGGGCGCATGCAATGCCGCATACACATGCTTACTCCATTCCCGTTGTGTTCAAAAGGCCCCACCACTGACGCAAAACCTTTTGTAGCTGGCTCAGCCTATCCGAAGGATCTAAGCCATCAGGGCCTCAGTATGATGTGAGTTGTCGTAGGTTGTCATACAGGGCCATTGAAACAGAACAAGCCCAATGCGGTGCCCTTGAGGCCTTGAGTGTTGTTCCCAGACACTTTTTGAACAACTTGTGGTACAACATACAGCAATGTAATGATACTATGCTGAGGGCCTGCGGTGGCATATGGAAAGTGGGCCGACAGGCACTCAGCACCGTCCAGGTTGTGTGGCAGAATCAGATCGGGCGTTGGTGGGCCTCCCACACATTGCCTTCTGGCCAGTTGCAGTGAAAAATTGTGGTCTGATTGCTTGAGGACCTCACTGTCTGAAACTGTGTTTAAGCATTCTGGGTACATTAAATGTGAATGTGACAAATCACACGGTCGAGGGCCTCCAGCCCAGAGGGGCCGGACGAAACACCTCTCTGTAGCAAAAGGCCAGGCGCCTAGAGAAACGAGACAAGAAGCACGGAAGCAACCGAGCAAACCCGACAGTACACGGTGAACACACCGATTGCTAATGTATCACAGACTGCTGTACAGACTGCTGAAGACTTTTTAGTGTTGACCACACCACAAAACGTGCTGTACATATTTCATAACAAGCAGTTTCAGGGCGCACTACAAATGATGTTTGCCAGTTCTGGGACAATTGAGAAACGCCACTGGAGCCAGTGTGGCAACCCGGGCCCCTTGATTACCACTTGAGGTGATGAAGAGCAGCTGATTGAGAGCTGCTAGGGACATCGACGCCGTCAGCTAATCGTTGCCCAGTGGCAGGCAGGGAAGGCAAGCATTTGAGCAGTTCAGCAGCTGCCTATGTCCCCTTGTGTGTCGTATATGTCATCAGGCATTCTGGCCAGGTAGTCCCAACAAACAGAAGATGCATTCATTCGAAAGGAGCCGTACCTGGCACTGTACAGCTGACAACGATTTGAGAGCTGGCCAGTTCAACATGTACGACCGTACTCGATGCGCAGCCTGCGATCCTGTCGGTTAAAGTGGCAGCTTGCGGCGGACAGCTGCAATCAATGCCGATGCGCTGGGCTTCGTGTGCCGAGTTCAGCTGCGAGAAGCTGCCTGGCACCTTGAAAGCCAACACGTCATGTCTCACACAAACTTGAGTTTGGGGTTTCTGGTTGAAGCAACATAGCTTCATCATGGCAAGCTAGATCTGCTGACTGAAGCACCAAAGCTCATGTCAGAGTCTTTTGTCACATTCGTGTCACATGCATAATGAGAAACAACAAATGGATTGAAGTCCGTTAAAGTACCAATAAAATACAGAGAATTCTGGATAAACATACTTGTTGTACTTGTTCGAGAATCGCGCAGTACATCACTACCCCGTCCACTGAGAGTCAATGCGGACCCCGTGCTACGGGAAACGACAACTACTTTTGGATAGAGACGAGTTTCAGACGGAGCATGCAGGTCATAAAGCGGCAAATGATCATGAAGCCGGGGCAAACGCAAAAGGTGAGATAAATCGGAAACAATCCAATCCATGGCAGATGTCTGATGGGATTTCGGATCAGGAGCTTTACAAGGACGTACAAGGTCTGGGTAATGTACAGGCTCTGTGGCGCTGGAGCTACCAGGGCAAACCGCCTTCTTGATGAGTTGTGACAGCCGGCTTGCTGTAAACAAACGCCCTGAATTGCTTACCAGCAAATGCTTGCAATCCTTAGCCGATTCCCAAGAACATCCAACAGAGTTTGAGGGTTTTGGTGCACCGAGCCTGGCCTGTGTCGAACCCATTTGCAAGCCGGAACTCAGAGGCCACAATTCTGCAATCTTTCTCATCATTGCCAGCATGCCCCTGCGGACTTGAGCCAACTAGCCTGTTAAACTAGAGCCTCCGCAATGATCAGCATTGGAAAACGAAAAAATCCAATGCACCGAAGAAACAACTTGAACTGCAACGGAATCCACTGGAACTGGAACTGCACAGCCCTACATGTGCCCTGCGTGCACGTTATGTCACACTGCAGCTGCTGCAGGTGTCACCATGCATGCACATGACACATCCACCACGTCCATGCTGCATGCATCCCAAGCATGCATGCACAACACTACATATGCCTGTACTAGATGTTTTGCATCAGTCATGTTACGTTGCTAACGCAATGTTCATTGAATTCAGCGACGGGCTTCAGGTCTGTGGACGGACACTATGCCACGCTACAGCACAACCTAATAGAAGTTCGGCAAAGACCACAGAGCTGTGCTGGCAAGAAGAAAGATTCAAAGGCATGTCAAAAACCCGCCTAAGTGTCGGAATGCAGTACACCCTCCATGTGTCTAGCCTCCTTGATGGATGACTGCGGACGAGCATCAGTGGAGCGGGCTTGTGTGCTGCATCAGAGTGTGCCGTTGCCACCCACAACATGCTCAGCCGCTCTGCATCCTGTCAACACAACTTCGTAGAATTGCCAGACCAGCGCCAACAAGATGATTGCGCAACAAGTGGAAAACTGCGGTTGAACATGAATAGGGCAGCACCAGTCGGCAGCTGGCCACTTGGTACACGTGTGCGTGTCGCTGTAGACCATGTAGACATGTAGACATGGGAGTAGCGGCTCCCTCCCTCCCCCTCTCCTCTCTCAACCCTCTGTGTGTTCTTTTTCATTCAACTTTGGAAAAGGTCTACATAGTATACATACTCTACACTAAAAACTAAAAACAAGAAGGCCCCGCAAGAAAGACGACTGGGGTCAGTAAGGGAGGGACGAGCGGCCACTGTGTGAGCAATTTTTCGAGGTGTACTCAGGTGTACGCAGATGTACCCCCAAGGTACGTATACCCAGGTGCTCACATGGCGCCTAGCCGACTTGCGCAGGCGGCAAGGGTTTAGATCAGTGTTTCGTTTAGGCAGCAGCAATTAATCAAATACCGCAGGCAAAGTGCCTCCGGTCCATACCCGTTTTGGCTGAGAAATAATTAATTGCCGGAGCTCAAGTGACTCCGGTCTATACTAAAACTCGCTAAAATCTAAATAATACCGGAGTCTGGCTCCGGTCGTCGCTTTTGCTGCCATTTGACGGTTTTCCTGGTTCCGGAGCTGCATGCATGCCGATTGAACAGCGGCGCACATTGAGTTGGAACGCTTGTGCGCGTTTTATAGTTGGCGGTTCAGTAGAGGATGAACGCACCTTCAGCAGGCTCGCGTTCGTCAAGAATGACTTTCGAAACAGATTTAAAGAGCCTCACCTCAACGCATCCATACGTGTGAGCAGCAACAGGGCCCTGGTTTTCCCTTCTGGCATGCCCATCCCATTGGTTTTCAAGGAGTGGGTGGAGGAGAAAGAGCGGCGGGGCACAGGTACCAGCGTGGCAGACCCAGCTGCACCCAAGCGCAAGCGCAAGTATAACAGCGCTGAGGCAAAGCAGAAGCGGGCCGCCAAGGTGGCATCTAGGCAGGTGCCGGGTGCAGCGCAGCCAGCCACCGCGCCAGAGACAGTGGTGCTGTCAGACACTGACAGCAGTGAGCCGAGTGAGGTGGAGGTGTCTGATGACTCTGATCAGCCTGATGAGTGAATGAGCTGTGCACGACACAGCAACATGACAATGCAACCAGACAAATGACTGATTTGCTGAGTGCCAGATTTTGTGTACCTCAGTCTGACCTCAGTAACTGACTTATAGTGGGGACTCCGGCCCATACTGATTTTGGCTGAAATTAAAATAATTACCGCAGGCGAAATGCCTCCGCCCCATACTGTGTTGTGCTGATATTTAATTAATACCGGAGTCAAAATGCCTCCGGCCTATACCCAAAAAACCCAAAAAATAATTAATTTTTACACAGAGACCGGAGCCAAAAAAAAAGTTTTTTCAATTAATTGCCTCCGGTTGCCTGCTGCCTCCGGCCTAAACGAATCATTGGTTTAGATAGGGCTCCAAGTGCCAATCAAGGGTAAGGTAGGGCCCCAAGGGTACAGGAGGGTAGCGATTGAGCCCAAAGGCCATGACGCTGGGACTGCCACTGGAGATCATTTAGCGTTCATGTGTGCCAACTGTCGAGGTATCAACTGCTACAGACAACTGACGGATGCAGGCCCTTCGACAGTTCCTGTGGCCAAGAGTGTACCGGCGGTACTGGAGGAGCCTGCACACACCAGGTAGTGTTGGGTCGTCACAGTAACAGCCGCCTTTGTTGTGACGCACAGCATCATGCTGTGTACGGTAGTATGCCAAAGCTGACTGTATCAACGGAAGTGTTGTCAGCAACAACAGCTGGTATGTGGCAACAGAAAGTGATGGCAACAACAGGCACCGCGTGTTGCGCCAAGAGCATATGAGTTGCATGATCCAAGACCACACTACAAACTTTGAG
>QAXH01003153.1:20427-34259 GCA_004335635.1 Chloromonas sp. AAM2 | reverse complement strand
AGTGGCAGTGCACCGTCTACCACAACACGCGATGTTCACTCCGCTGTTCAACCCATGTGCGCTTCACACACACACATACACATGTTGACTGACACACAGTGGTTCCTGGCGGTAATACAGACCTATTCACACAAGAACTGTCCCAGAACTGGCAAACTTCTTTTTTTTTCTTTTTTTTCCTTGTGTGGACAGCTATGATCCTTGTTACATATGCACGCAAAAAAATGTTTGCCAGTTCTGGGATGACTCCTGGGAGTACCACTGGAACTGGTGGTGTAAGTGTCCGTTGTGTGGAGCAAGTGTCAGCCTTGGGATGCAATTTGCTGTGCGTGGTTCTCACCGGAACTGTGGCCACACAGTGATGGGGCACCTCGTGTGCGCAGACGCTTCTTCTGTCTGGCCCTGCGCCCAGGCTTTGAGCTTGACCCGGAATCTTGCCTAGAATCGTTGTAAATGCGCGATGCAGCTGCAGATTGTGTGGCGAAGCTTTTTGGCCAGCTTTTCATACTGGTCTTCATGGCTGGAGTGGTATAAGCTGTGCTACAGGGCCCCTGCATTTCTTGTAAAATCTGCCCCATCATGCTAGTATGGAGATCAATACGTGCAGTAATTGCTCGTGCAGGGCAGGTTTGGTGGACAAGGGAAACCGCAGACTCATTTGATTGTCGCAACACGTGCACACGTGCACCTGGACAAAATACACGGCTTCTTGAACGCCAGCACGTCCAATAGCACGTCCAATAACGCCAGATAAACGCACCAATCTGAACATCACCGGGCAGACGCTTCTGACCGATGTTAGTGTCTGCGCAACCCCAAAAGTACTCAATAGCAGATGCCTTGCAAAAGCAGTCTCGACATAAAACAAGCTGCACACAGATTCATAACACAGGTGTCCTAGTGACTGGGCACAGACGCTGGTGCAGTGTCACGTCTGGTAGCACATGTCGCGCTCAGTCAGATTGTGAAATTGTGTGCGCTTGTCCCTCCTATGCATACCTCGAGGAGATATTGCTCCAAGCCCCTAAGAACATAGGAGTGCCTTGCAAAGCCCATCAGTCATTCCACCATGCTTTGAACATGTGGCAAGTTTCGGACAGACAAGCGGAGCATCCGCCACATATGACTGCTTGTCCAAACAAGAGCAAGTCTGGCGAGGATTTTGCAAATCATCAACTTAACAACTTGCAGGCACCGGTTTTGTACCTGGCCCACTCAGAAGTACTGTCGCACAAGTCAGAGGATCCCTGGGGGCATGACAGCTCTCCCGGTCAAGCTTCTTACATGCAAATTAATAGTTGTACATCTCCTCTTCGTCATCATAATAATCGCCGCCTGCATAACCTTGCGGCCCTGCGCCAGCCTCTGCCTCCTCCGCTGCACCTGCAGCCCCTTCCTCGGCAGGTGGCGGATGGCTGGCCAGGTCCTTTTGCTTGCCCTTCCCTGCCGCAGCCTTCTGGCCCTTGGCGGCCTTCCCCGCAGGACCCTTGCCCGCCTCCGCCGCGCCCGCCTTGCCGCCTTGTGCATTTTCATCCGCCTGCGCCTCCGTGGCTTCACCCTGTATGCCTTCAGGCGCAGGCAACGCCTCAACAGTTGGGCCGGCTTCCAGGGCGCGCTGCTCTGCTGCCTGCTGCAGCCGTGCCTTGATGACGGCCAGCAGCTCGGCCTTGTCAGCGGCGTCAACCGACTTCGGATGCAGCGCCTCGCGAATCTGCTCACAACCAACACAATATAGGAACAGAAATCGTCAGCTTGCTATGACTTGGGCAGGAACAGTGATATGCGTGATATGCAGCATGATCTGACCATTGCCATGAGGCAAATTGACTGTGTGATTGGAATGCTTCAACTCGCTATGGGGCAAAAGGGTGGTTGTCGCAGCATGTTGGTGTCAGGCCTTGACAAGGAATCGTTCAGAATGTACGCATGCTGTCGGGACACCAGGGACCTGCAATGCAACTCGAGCAATGGCAGGCGAGCTGCGCCAGTCTAGTGCTCAGCAGTCCAGAGGCACCCCACCTCATCGGGGTATTCCCTCTCCTCGCGATTGAACTTGTTTTTAAGGTTGCGCCGATCACGTGTGGGGAACAACTGCATAGTGGAAAAACATGATCAACACCAGGCTCACATGTATAGGTGTGTAGAGGCAACCCACAGCACACCACCCACAGCTTGTGTACAGAAAATTGCACAGAAAATCATTGGTAAGTACTAGCTGCCAGTTGATGAAGGCGAGGTAGAATTGATCGGAATCACAAGCACCGCCTGACACCGCCTTTCCAAGAAAGAGGGCAGCAATGCAGGCATCAGGTCATGCGCCTCGCCTGTGTGACTTGCGCCCTTGCGCGCACCTGAGCAACGAGTGTGAAGTCAGTTCCAAAGGCCCTGATGGCGCGGTAGAACAGGGCCGTGTCGTCCTCTGTCCAGCGCTCACTGCAGCACACACATGGCACGCCACCGGAGCAAATGCAACACTGTTGCGCGCACATGCCTGAGCATCGTGCCTACTCTGAAACCCACTGGCATGCAGCGCAGTGCACGCACACCATGGCAAGAAAAGCGCAAGAATCCACAAACCAAGAAATGCCTAAGCTGTCTCTGGATGTCTTCCTGTGTCTTACTGCTTTGCCCAGTAAAATCTTGCGATTGCGATTCAGCTGACCTTTAAGAGTTCGTCTGACTCTCCAGCTGATTTGCCATGACTGCGGCCTTGAATACTAACATGTGAGGGTCGTTTGCCAACTCAACAAATGCCAGGACGCCAGCACAGCACGCACTCACCCAGACGCCTTCTTCATGTACGTGGCTGCGTTGACCGCCCTGTTGGCGCCCTCCTCCACACGCACATAGGTGCCCACGTCGGCCTGCTGCTGCGCCTGGACCTGAAACAAGTGTGTGGTTTACAATAGGGCAGCATTGGGTCTCGCCAAACTGTTCTTATGGCATGTTGCCGGACACTCCTCCTTCAAGTGGTCATTTCCTAGCACGCTCCCTTTCGCTCCGGCATCAGGCCTGCTCCACGCCCCGCACTCAGCACTGATCACAACAGCAGAGGCAGTGTCATGCCTTGCAGCTGACACATTCAATAATGCTGGGCATCCCAGCGTGACAGCACCTCCCCAACGCTGCTGAATGCCCGAGTGGCCAGGGGCTTGCACCTACACCCTAAACGCGGGTCTTAATTAATTTACGCAACATTGACTTTCCCCTCCCCACTGGCTGAGAACGCCCTGACTGCAACTCACATGTAGGCTGCCTGCGTCAATGACCAGCCGCCCGTCTGGCCCCATCACCAGCCGGGGCCCCGCCACCTCCGGGGCCTCCGGCGTCGCCTGCCGGGCCGAGGGCGAAATGCGGGGCAGGGTGATGTCGGCATCAACGTCCAGCTCGTCATCTGTGTCACGTGCCTGCGAGAAACGTGAGTGATAAAAAGCATACATTTGCAGTCTGGTTGTTGTAAGAGATTTGAAATGATCGGCATAACTGAGGAGTGCTCGGCGATGGCCTCTCCAGGACAGAAGGCGAGCATGTGCTGCTGCTGGCAGTGTTGCAAAGCCTGCTGTGGGCTGCTCCATGACCCACCAGAGCGTCCCTCTCCTCCTTTGCCAGGCGCCGCTGCTCAGCCGCCACCGCACGCTCCTTGTTCTGCTTCTGACGATCCCAGGCCTGAACACACACACACATGCGCATGCTCTTTTATCCCTCCTTGCAAACTCATAGCAACAATTGTGCAGTGCTTGTGCCAGGCTCACGAGCTGGCACCGATCAGCAACCCTCTGATACATAAGCAAGAGCAGAACTCGGATGATGTTGACAGCGTAATGTTGCAGTATGTTGTGTTTTGGAGACGGAGCCATTTAAAGGGGACATGTGCAAGACTGTTATCAAGTGCCTGAGCCTGAGCGTGCTAATACTTATCCGTCACAGCATGATGCATGATCTGACCTGCGACCGCGAGATGACCGCCTTCATGCTCCATGTGTTGATATCCACCACAGCGTCCGCAGGCACAGGCGGCAGGCGCTGCATGGCACACACAGCATGGCACATGGGGAGATCAGAAAAGGCAGAGGCAAGGGCTCCCTAGGCTATCAACAGGCATAAAGCTCATGACACGGCATGTGTGTGGCTCTGTTGAATCCCATTCATTCAGATTGAGCACCATGAGCTGTCATGTTAGAACAATTAGGGGCAGAGCTTGCTGCACGTGCAGTTGCTATGGTATGATGCAGGAAGGCCGCCACAGATCGGCAGGTGACAGAAGATAACAACAGCTCAGCAGTTGGCCCGACACAGGGGCAAGGCACGCTGAAGGAGGCCTGCCCGGGCAGCCGCAGTGCACTTGTCTTACGTTGCCGCGGGGCTTGAGGGCCAGCTTGAGGTCCCTGGGAGTCACGTGTTGCAACACCTGCGCACGCGCCATGGCCACACATGCATGAGCGTAGCCATGCACATGAAAACAGGAGTAGTAAATTGATGACACCTGCGCGCTTCGGCGCTTGGGCGGCCGACATCTACTGGGCGAATGAGTGAACGTGTTTATCACGTGATGCAAAACTTGGACGTAATGCAAAATCTGGACGAAATAATAAAAGCTTATGGGCAATGGAAGGCGACCACAGTCCAGTTGATGTACTGCCAGGTGTCAGGAAATACAAGCTTGGATACGCCATCCTTGTCCGGGCAACCTTGCAACTGTACTATCTGTTTGTATACCAACGCCAGGTGTTCTGCTAGTGGCCTGCCCACCTGTGCGACCCTCTGCTGCAGGAACTCCCGCATGTGCACCACCTCGCCCTGCACCGGCACAATGCTCAGCCCGTTGCCCTCCCCGTCCCCCTCCAGTCGGCCGGGTGAGGCGGACCCCACCGCCGCGCCTTGCGCCTGCAGCAGAGCCGCACGCTCCTGCGCATGCAACAACCAACGACCAAGTGTCAACTGCTGCACACGAAGTCAAGATAGCTGCCCCCAACTCCCGCATCTAAAACCTTGTCACACACTTCCAGCAACTTAGTGCTCCAAAGGCAAGACATGGAATGTTTGCAGCGACACAGGAAGCAAGGAAGAATCGATTCACCAGTCAGTTGCCCCTGCCGCTTCCCTCGCCTGTTGTCCCCTTGTCTGGCACCTGTTTGTTTTCTATTTGCTGTTTGCTTTGACTTTTGACCATGTCTGGACCCTTCACCTCACTGTCACATGTGCAGCAAACCCACACAGTTTCTATACCCATGGAAAAGCGCTCCCTCTGTAACCAACACACGCACCTGCACCCCTTGAGGCAGGGCCAGCAGCGCCAGCACCTGTTGGGACTTGGCCATAGCGCCGAGCACCCGCTGCTTGTACCGCGGGCCCAGGCCGGCGGGCTTGCGTGGGGCGGAGTCCTTGGAGCCGGCGGGACGGCCCCTCCCTTTCTTCCTGAAGGCAAGAATCAATGCACACTTGAGTTCAAATTGAGGGCAAGTTCACACGGATGACATGGTATGATTGCTAGTCCATAGTCTGCAGGCAAGACTTCATGCGCACACTCCATTAAACTGTGGGCAAGTTCACACGGATGACATTTGTTGCATGTTCTGGATGTCATGAGCTCAAAGTAACGCTGGAACAGAAGCACAGCAGTTGGTTTAGTCCTTATCCAGGGCAGAGCTTCCGAAGAGGGCATGACTGAATGGGTACCAGCAAAAAGAGAAAAATCTGTGTAGCGGTACTTGGTACTGGCAGGTGCATGTGTGCCCTCACACCTGGCTTGCAAAATCCAACCCTGTGCCTACGCAGTCCCACTGCACTCACTTGCGCGCCGCCTTTGGCTTGTCCTTGCCCTTGCCCCAGAGGTCTTTTGCGCCCACCACCCGGGGCACCATCTGCTTGTCGCCATCGGAGCCCTCCTCCTCCTCCTCCGCCTCAGAGTCTGAGGCTGACTGACTAGCTGACCCCTCAGAGGCACTGTGCTCCACAGCCGCACTGCTGCTGCCTACGGCCATTGACGACACGATACAGTGCATGTACCGCCACACCGGGTGACCGAGGGTCAAACATGCCCAGCCAAAGCAGGTGCTAGCTCGCAGCCACGGGGACCATGAGTGGGCGACCCAGGGTGACTGGGTGGATGATGGACAGCAAGGGCAGCACATGCCAGTACAAAGCAGCTGCTGCCGTGCAGCCCAGAAGATCTTCAACCCAGGGCCCTAGTGGGCAGTCGCATCTCCATGCCCATTCAGAATGGAACGTCATTTGTTTCTTTTTGGCAGTACCTCCTACTCCATCTCCATGCTTTTTTCACACGCCGGCCCCTTCAGTACCTAAATCTCGTAGGCAGAAAGATGCACTTGCACTGCTGTATAGACATGCACACACGCACGCACACACACACACACACACACACCTGCTTTGCCTGTGCTTGCCCTACGTGCTTTTTTCCTTGGCTTCTTTTCTCCTTCCTTCTGGTACCTCTGCTCGAGCTCGGCCGCCGCCACCTGCAACAACCCACCCCAGCCCTCCGAGCCAGCCGCGGCCACTGCATTGCTCGCAGCCCGGGCCCGCTGGCCAAGAGGCGGCACACTGCTCGGCCGCCCGCCTCGCCGCCGCTGCTTCTCCTCCGCTGCAGCATCCAGCACAACACTTGGGCCAGCGCCTGCAGCCTGTGGAGGGCAAGGACAACAGAGCAGAACTTCGCACTGAGATCAAATACAGGCTCATGCTTCTGGCTTGTTTGCATACGTTGTGTTTTGCTTCAGAATAAAACAGCTGGACGCATGCCAATCCAAACGAGCAGCAGTCAGAAGCCACCAGCCCACAATGGCTACAGCAGTTGACGGGCTGCATCCTGCACCAATCTGTCCAGTCCAGCACAGCAGGCCTCACCTGTATAGCTTCCGGTTCCAAGGCCAGGCGCTGTGTGCTGAGTTGCTGTATCTGTGTGGCAAGTTCCCTTAGCTGCAGCTGAGCCTGCGCCTTGTCAGCGGCCGGCAGGGAGGGCAGGTCACGCAAACGCTCCTGCTGACGGGCAGTCATTTCAGATATCTGCATGGGGGACACACACACAACACACGAGTCTAGTTATGTGTCTTGTGCATCTGGTCCGAGTGATGGCACAAAATCGTTCACAGTAACCGGTGCCAACTTACGTCAGGCCATCAGGATGCCTCACACATGAGCACCCACCTGAGCCACCAGGGCTTCAAGCTGCTGTGTACGTTGCTTTTCTGCTTGCCGCCTCGCCGCTAGCTGTGCCTGTGTGGGCCGTGCCTGCCGCCCCCCAGCCTGCTGCTTCTCATCGGTTCCCTTGTGCCGCTTAGAACGTCGGGCCCCTGGCTCCTCCTCCTCATCCTCGTCACCTGCCAACAAGCAAGCAGGTCACAGATCACTCAACTGACTGCAGCTTAACCAATCAAGCAGTGTGAACAATTGTGTCACCAATGATGAGCAGTCAAGGCTAACACTGCGAGTGCCAAGTTGTGACCATTGAGAACGTGTGCGCACATCCAGTCGTTGTCCAGCTGACATACCCCGGTTGCCATGCAAGACGGGCTCACCTGACGGGGCCTGGCTGTCAACCTTGACATCGTCATCTTCATCCTCGGAGCTGGCTGGGCTGTCATCGGCACTGCTCTCTACCAAGCTCCGCGTAACGACAGCACGACGAGGCCGTGTGCTGCGCCGCAGCGGTTCCGCTGGTGCTGGTTCTTCCGCCTCCGCTTCTGCCTCTGGCTCTGGCCGGGCCCGCTTGGACTTCTTAGGAGCTGCTGCTTTCTGCTTTGCCGTGGCTTTGCCCCGGCTGGGTTTGTGCTGGGGACCTGCTGCCTGTGCTGCTTTGGCTCCTGCCAGAACCGCTGCTGCAGCTGCTGCTGCAGCCTCAGCAGTGGGGACGGCATATGCATCCGATGTGCCCTGCGCCTGTGGACCATCGGTTGCATCTGCGTGCAGGCTGGATGGCCCTGTCTCTGCCGCAACAAAGGCCGCGGCAGCGGCTGCGGCTGCTGCTCGCTGCTGCTGGAAACTACTGGGCTGGCCAGCTGGTGCAGTTGCCTGGCTGGAGGGCCTGTTGAAACGCCTGCGTTTGGGCGCTAGTGCATCCTTCAGAAGCGCCTGAACTGTATCAACGGTTATCTGGCTTGCAACGTCAGCTCCCATGCCTTGCTGCAAGGCATCAGTCAAGGGTTGCAGCACAGCAGCGACAGCGGCATCCTGCTCCTGTTGGTCAGCAATAGCTTGCTGCAGATCAAAGGTTTGAGCGGTGGTCTGGGTATTTGCACGTGACTTAGCAGACTGCTTTGTCGGTGTTGCTGATGGTGCTGCTGTGGAAGGTGAGGCTGGCACCGCACTGGCCTTGCCCGCACTGGCCTTGCCCGAACTTGCTGCTGGTTTTGCGGCGACGGCTGAAGCTTGGGGTGCTGCAGGTGCTGCGGCTGTTGGATAGGATGGAATAGCAGGGCTGGGTGCAGAGACAGGATTTGTGGCTGCGGCGGGTGCAGTGCGAGTCTGAACAGGTGCAGCTTGCTCTGGCTCATGCAGCTGCGTGGTTGCCGGTGCATGCTTGGCCTGTTGTGCGGGCTGGGCATGCTGTGTGGGTTGTGTGGGCTGAGCCTGGGAAGGGGTAGCAGTGGTGGTTAAAGGAGCTGGTTGTGCTGGCCTGACTGGCGCTGCTGTTGCTGATGGCGCAGCTGCAGGTGTTTGTGCAGCATCGGGTTTGGGAGGTGCTGCACGCGCTGTGGTTTGGGTGGGTGCTTGGGAAGCAGCAGGTGTGTCAGGGGTCGGTGCTGCAGGGGTCTGGGCCGGCGCTGCGCGTGGTCGTGCCTTGACGACAGGCTTGAATGCTGGCTTAGCAGCAGGCTGCTTCTTGAGCTTGTCTAAATCGAAATTGTTGAGAAAGTCCATGGCAGAACGTAGTTTGTGCTACATCCGTCGGCGATGCATTAGCCAGCCTTAGCCCACAGTGACTCAGATATCGCTTCCTGTGAGGTTCTCATACGACGGCGCAGTGCGACTCTGATATTTTGTAGCACCGTTTGCTCATGCAAGCTTAGGGCTTTCACCGGACATTTACCATTTCAGATTTAAGAACGCGGAAATACGAGAGCCCAGTAAACGTTGGTGTGTGGTTTGTAGTTTCAGTGGGCAAAACATGCAAGCAAGTTAACGGCAGGAAACCTATCAGTCGGCTGGAAGATGTTTGATGCACAGCATGCTGTGCCAGAGTATGAGCATTGTGCCTGGCTTATTGCTGAATTTGCCTGAGGACGATCCCAAAAGACATTCCTTGCAATAGATGGAAATAGCAGCCTGCACCAACGGGGACAGAACCAACTTCTTGGACTGGAGCCACAAGGAGTCTTACACCAGGAGCCCTTCACCACTGGCACTGGCTGAGCTCAATATCATCGCCACAGATACGTCATGCAGCACGTTGATATCAAGCTTGCCAACTGTTTTTCAGGTTCTTCACAGTGCACAGTGAGTTAACCGTGGCAAAAAAAGATGTCTGCCAGTTCTGAGACAGTTTTCGCGTCTGTTAATAGAACCGCATGTGTGGCCACCTGTCCCAAACGACAGTGTGTAACCGAAGTGGCACTGCGCCGTCCACCAACACCACACACGCCACACCGTGGTAGAACAACACACACGCACGCACAAGGACAAATGACAAACGATGTACGTACATGCCCTCTCCAGTTTCCCACTAAAACACACAGGGTGGAACTGGGTGTCAGACAGAAATTGTCTCAGGATTGGCAATCATTTGTTTTTTGACGGCAATTCAGCAGCGCGGCAGGACAAGCTGGCCACTATCGGGAACGGGAACGCGACCTGCGGCTGCGCTTGTGCTCTCTGTCTCCTTTATCCTTTGCCCGCTCCCGCTCCTCTCGGTCCCGCTCCTTGCGATGACTTCGCGATTCGTCCCGATCCCGATCTTTGTCCCGATCCTTTTCTCTTTCCCTTTCCCGATCCCGTGGTTCTTCCCGCTCCTTATCGCGCTCCCTTTCCCGGTCTCGTTCCCGGTCTCGATCCCGGTCACGCACTCCACGCCCATCGCGGCCCTCCTCATCCCGTGTCCGCCCTCTGTCCCGCTCTGATCGGTCTTGCGGCCGGTCGGCACCTGCTTCGCTGCCCCGCTTGTCTCGCCGATCTCGTTCACCACCTTCGCGGTCGCCGTGCTTGCTAGGGTGTGCCTTGCTGCTTGTGGGCCTGCATGCAGTAGGGCAACGTGGGTAGGCCAACAAACGCCAGAATCTAAACATGTAGCATGATCTCGCAAACCTGATCAAAGGAAATCTATGTGCACCACGTGCCAAGATACAGGCGTACCAGTGTCCAAACCCAGTGAGACTGCCTGCCCAAACACATGCGCCGAGCCTGGCATCAGAGTGGCAAGGCCCAGTAAGACTTGAGTGTATCGGACAACACATCCTCTGTGTTCATTCCTACCCTGCCTAAACCGTTGTCAAAGTACATGCCACCAAGCTGACAAGAGCATCCTGACAGCTCTGATGTACTGGCCAGATAGGCTGCCTGTCATGAGCTGGCGCGCCTGTCACTCGGTTACTTCGATCAGAACCCTTGACTCACCCAGCCTCGACATCATCTCTTCGGCCATCGTCATGACGACCGTGCTTGCCTGCCCTGGATGGAGGGGGCGGCATCTCGTCCTGCTCTTCCTTGACCTTGACAGCAGGCCGAGATGCATCCCCATCGTCCATATCCATGTCCATGTCCATGTCGTCACCACCAGCATCAGGCCGCTGAGCACAAGTTTCAAATAGCACATGTTCGACAGGCGTGGCCCCAGCACATAGGAACAGTGTGTGCAAGAAAGAAATATCATGTCTCAGGTTTCCGTCCACACAAGGCCAGTACCACCAACCTTGCATTGCATCAACACTGTGCACTCTTGCATGCAAGTGGAAGAGGTAATGCTGGGCAACAACTTGTCAGAAGACGCCGAGCATGTGAGGACGGATAGGCCATGGTGTAGGTTCCTGCACACATCATTGTGATTCACCTTGCCAGTGGCTGCTGCCCCTGCCGCCTTGTCATCCCCTGGCACGTTGGCAGCGGCTGCCTGTGCGGCTGTTTGCCCCGCCGTCTGCTTGGTGAGACGTCCTGTGGCCTCCTTGCCATTCACGGCTGCCGCGCCAGGCTGAGACCTACGTAGGCAGTAACAGCACAAGCAGAGGCGCTAGCTAAACCTGAGAGCCAAGCAGGAACCTCCATGACCAAATCTTGAAAGGTATTCCATAATTTTGATGTTTGACAAGCTCTTTCGCCCCCTGTGCTGGCATTGTACAATTTTTGTGCTTGTATGTATCGCATGAAGTATCAACTGCTTGACTTGCAGTCAGTCTTGCGAACGGTGGAAAGGCTACCTGCGACCCATGCAAACAGCCGCCTCTGGTCGCACCTTGTGGCCGCCACCTCCTCCGGGCTGGCCCCGAGCGCTAGCAATGCGTCGCGCACGCGCTTGAGCAGCCGCGCCGCCTCGTCCGCATCCCCGTCATCGCCCACGGACCCGTGGTACTCAAGCAACACCTCCCTGTGTGGTGAACGGTGAGAGTACACAAGTATCAAGTGAAATCATCAGCCCATCATCAGCCGATGCTTCAGAAAACACAGGAGCGAGATAGCACAGCGCGAATTGATGTTGCATTGAAATGTTTGGCCGCTTTGTATGCCTCACTTCGCCGGTGCTGGACACAACTGCAAGCCCCACACCAGCATACTATCGTCCGCACGCTGTTTGCCACATCCGTGCGTGCCGCGGCAAACATTTCGTCATGACGGCATGTGCTACTGACTCCATGGCGATGCTATGCAACGACTGCTGGTAGTGCACTGGAACCCCACCTGATGCTTGCCAGAGTCTGGCCCTTGATGTGCAGACTTGCCAACACCCGCTTGCGGAGCCCCACGTCTGCCAAGGCCCACAGGTGGCCCAGGATCAGCGCGGACTGCTGCAGCGTGTACAGTCCAGCGCCCATACGCGCCTGCACAGCACAGCGGCAACCTTTGGACTGGACCATTCTCAAGCTCGCTTTACCAGCAACAGTTGTAACAGTTGTGCAAAACCAGCTGCTCAAGACCAGTTGCAATCAATCAACATACTTCATGATGGCACGTCCCCTGACTGTCTTACTCCAGCGTCAATGGCTGCTCTTGTGCTTGACTTGAAGCTTCGCCTCTCACTACGAAGTACCCTGCACCTGGTCTGCTACCGTCCTCAACTTGCTCTGCCATACTCAACCATATCTAACCATACTCATTAGATTTACTAGTTAGAGGAATGGCCTGAACGGCTTGGAATTAAAGGATCTGGCATTGATTCCTCAACACGAAATCTTGTCAATTGCGATAGCTAGTGAGCTGTCGCCGCCCGTCGCCTCTCACCGCGTTGATTTCCTCCTCGTCCATCTCCTCCCCCTCCTGCAGCGCCTCCATGGCCCCCATGAGGGACAGCTCGCACTGACCCACCTGATCCTGGTACCTGCAGTGTGATGCACGACATGGTGAAGGGTGTCAGATGTGAGATCATTTGATCCCTGAACCCCCCACTCACAAGCACCATAACACACCTCACACACACTTGAGTGCCACGAACTGCGTCACAGTTTGCCTTGGACCACCTCTCCTACAACCAAACACTCACAGGCCCGGAACCGCTTCCCACCATGGGCTCAGAACACACCCACCAGCCGCCCAGGTGCCCAAAGCCCACACTCCCACAGCCAGCCTCAAACCCACCTGAAGAATATCTCCATAAGCCTGTCGGTTTTTTCGAACTCTGCTTCGACGAACTTGGCCCCCACCCTCTCCCTTCTCCCCGCCTTTGACGTGAGGTGAGTGAGGCAGCTGGCGATGAGGCTCACGCACCGCTCCGCCACCTCGCGCTCAACGTCACGTTCACCTGCAATGAGAACCAAGCGCATGATGTCCATCACCTGACTTGTGCTCTGGCACCAGCATGTGTGTGGCATTGTTCACGCTACAGAATGGCATGATGCCCCACGCACGCCTGACTTTGCTTGGCATTTGGGCCATGTTTGAATCGTGTCGGCGAATCACATGCTGGGCCTGCCAATCTGTTGGCAGCCATGCCAAGTGCTCGAGCAAGAGAAAAGTTCTGCAAATTCATCCACGGGTAGTCCCTGTGCTCTGTTGCTGACCTTCAGCAGGCGTAGGCTGTGGCAGTGTGCTACACCACACCAGCCTTAAGACCAGCACCCAGCTCGAGTGAACCGGCAATGGTCGCACAGCACTTGCCTCGTGGCCCTCGGATCTTCGCCTTGCCCATGAACACGCCAAACAAGTGTTTCAGACCGCCCTGCACAGAGGAAAGCAACAAGGTTAGCTGGTAGCTGCGCTACATACGCTTAGACCTGAGCACTGAATACCGCTGGCACTGGCACCGCAACCTGTCATCCTGTTGCAACTCAGCAGCCTTCAAGCTGCATTGGTTGTCGTTTTGCTGTTGCGCACCAGGTCAACGAGCTTCTCGCATGGCAATGGGTATCTCGTGGCAGCGTAGTCCAGCAGTTTGAGCGCGCCGTATCTGCTCTGCTTCTTCTCCGACAGCATGAGCCACATGAGCTCCACGCCCTCGGAGGCCACGAATGCGGCCTTGCCCTCTTGCGTCATCAGAGCGGCGCACAGCACATCAAAGCAGTTCTGTGGGCGGGAAGCAGTAAACCAATAATTGCAAAGATGGATTGATGGCCCACAAAACACGTAATCTGTCTACGTTGCTCTGCTGACATCGGTTTCTCGTGAAGCTGTCCTGCTGGTATTCAACGGATGCTGGTCATGCTTTGGTCCCAGCCCCACACGTACCCCCCCCCCCCCCT
>QAXH01003153.1:0-20371 GCA_004335635.1 Chloromonas sp. AAM2 | reverse complement strand
CAGCGAAATACGGCTGGTTATATACAGGCCTATAATAAACCACATCACATCACATACAGAAGTAATACCGTGTCAGCTGCAGTGCTTGTGATGTGACCAGATGCCTGCCTACCTGCATGAACTCCTCCTCCTCTGCTGTGGCTGGGTCCCGCTTCTTGTACGGCGCGACACACTGCAACAACGTGTCGATGCCGTTGGTCTCGCGCAGCCTGCAGGCAGGGCCAGGGCGCACATCACATGGAAATGCATGCGCCCAGCTTGAACACAGTACCTCGCTGCGGGCCTGCATCACATGCTGAAATCTGGTCCGCACATCCTTGGCAGTGCTACCCCCTGCTTCATTGATGCCCGTGAAATTCTCTTCATTTTGAGTCCGTCCAAGTACCGCCATTGTGTTGAGTCAGGGAGAAAAATTCAAAACTCATCTTCTCCGCTCTGTACTAGTCATCGTAGCACCTGTCTCTCACCGTTTCTGGTTGAGCTCGCTGCCCTGCACCAGAATAGCCAGCAGCTCGCTGGCCTCCTGCTTGTTGGAGTCAAACTCGCGCACGCGCATCCGGCTCAACAGCCACTTCAGGAGCTTGGTGCGTTCAAGGACCTGAAAATGACAGGAACTGCAGTGCTTAGAGACGTGATCACGTGTGTGCAGATGATAGGGGCGTTGCACAAGATGTGGCACGGGCACAACCAGGTCGCACTAGCACATGCTCGCAAATGCACATCACCAGGCAGTGCTCTGAGGCAATGTGCTGGAAGCTGACACCTTGCTGCTCAAACAACCATACCGAAGCCGACCAGCCTATGTCTGCACTGGCATGCATCCTATGGGGCAGTGTGCACATCTCCCGACCTGTGTGCTAGGTCTGGCAGCATGCTGCTTCAACAACCATGCCGCTGTATCCAAGTCGACCCTACACATACTCTCACTGGCATGTACCCACACTGACCCGGGGGCGCACCTGTTCAGCCACAGGAGGATCCACGTCTACCAGATTCCCGAAGATGCTCAGGCAGTTGAAGACAGCCTTGCTCTCCTCCTCAACCTACAAGCACAACACACATGCGGCAGACCAGTGGTAGACCCAGTAAAGGCAGCTTGTGAGGCTCAGGCCTGGAAACATCAAGGAGCACACAAAGTGCAAGGGCATTGGAACTACTACAGTGCAGATCAAGGGTAAGGGTTGATCACTGACTTCGTGCGTCATACTTATGTGCTTCATAGCTCTGCCAAGTGCAAATGCAATGTGGGCCTGGCAGCGCTTGGAGTATACTGGCCAGGCTGCGCTTTCCATGCAGCACAGGCTGCATTTTCTCAAAACATTCATGCTCAAATCAGGGCTTTCGCTCCAGGTCATGAGGCGTGGGCATGGGCAGCAACGTGTGGCTACGGGTGTTCAATTCTGTCGATGCTGACAAGCTCATGATCACGCTTCAAATCCTCAGGATGGCTGCATCATAGCTGTACCTTTTCGTTGAGTGTCCCGATCCTCTGCACCAGCAGTTCCAGTGCGTTGGCCTCCAGCAGTGTGCCCACCACAGAGCGCAGCTCCTCAACAAACTCCTCAGCACCGTCTGCAGGGCACACCCATGTACATGCGGTTTTGAATCCTGATTGAACGGTGACACGCGGAAGTGCGCGAGATGCAGGCCAAAGCATGCAACCCCAAGGCGATAGCAGCATGCAAATGTGTTGAGGCATCACACAAAGTGGGTTACTCAGGCTACCGTGCACTGCTAACTCACTAGACATAGCATGGAGAACACATCACATTCTGGGTTGGTCATGCCCCTTGAAATTGCCTGTAGCCTTAGTCTTAGCATGCCCACCTGCATCTGTCAGCTCCCTGATGAGCTCCAGGGTGTCGGCTGCAATGTCCACGTTCTCATGCCCCACACACGACATGAGGGTGGGGAACGGGTTCAGCTCAACAAGCAAAGGGTACAGGTCGGGAGAGCCAGCCACCTGTACAAGGGTGCGACATGGCATGGCGTCATGGTTTCTCAGGGCTGGCTTACTGATGGCCATGTCACCCTATTGCTGTTCGTGCTCCAAGGGCCCGTACGCCCTGCCCCGTTCCCTGAACATGCCATCTACATTGGAATGCATTCAGCCTTCCCTGCACTGCGGCTCGCACCTGCATCTGTCAGCCTCGGTCCACTGTACTCCGGCCCCAAAACAAGCACTCAGGCTCAGATACTCGTCCCACCCTTTGAACCGCCTCCCATTGCTCCTGAATTGCATTGAGCTGTTGACCTGCATATTCTCAAGTATGTCCCCTCCCCTGAAAGCAATCCGCCGGCCTCAGACACACGCTCCACCCCATCAATCACCTGCAGCAGGCTCTTGACTTGTTCGTCCAGGTCCACCTCGCTGTCCAGGAACTTGTCCGGGGCATCCGGGTACTTCATGCGCAGCTCAAGGTTCTCCTTGTACTGCAGGCAATGGGAGACAGACAGACAGACAGCGACAGCTGTGAAAGGCTGTGGGGCGATGACATGGAGTAGTATGGTCATGACTGCACACTGTGGCTGGGTGTGCACCAGAAGTGGCGCTTGAGTGCATATGGGCAGTAGCTCTTCATGCACCTGTTGCTCTGCAGCATTTGTATCCTGGCCACCTTGTTGGGTGGGTGCGTGACAGGAGCTGCATGTAAACTGTTCATGATCCTACAGCTTGTTGCCCGTTGCCAGGGCCAGACCAGACAAGCTTACATGGCCCGTGCCCGCTCTACCATACATCACTGCGGCCAACCCCTTGCTAAACATCATTACAGCATGTGCTAACGCCTGTGGCATGCCTTGCGTTTGTCAACTGAGTCCACCATGGCTTGCCTTCTTCTCCAAGCTTGTCACAATACGCTTGAGGCCTCTGGCATCCAGAAGTTGAATCTGCGAAAGCATCAGTTGCCAACGTTGGTTGCCACAATCCAACTCAAACTGCTGCTGCTGCTGCTGCTGATACAATAGTTGCTGACAATCAGCACGCTGCTACTGACGTGATGCACCACAAGCTCGCTGGCAGTCATGACTCTCTCTGGCACAATGGCATGCCGAATGCGGCTTGCAAGCCATGAACCTGTCAAACCCAAGGCTTATGCTGTCAAATGTGACTGGCACAGTTAGCCTTGGACTGGATATAGGCATCCACAGACACTGCTGGTAGTATGTGACTAGCTCATTGCCCCTGGCAGCTACCCACGTCATCGATGTGTGCCTGCTCCTCGGCTTGCTTCAGCAGCTCATCGGGGTTCAGCGGCTGGGCTGGTCCTGCGGCAGCCTCCCCATGCCCATCTTCCCCCGCCTTATCCTCTGCCGACTGGGCCGCTTTTGGGTCATGATAGTACCTGCCATGACATGCCAGCATGTGATCTAGGGCATGCTTTCCAGACCAGCCTGTAGTTACGGCTGAGGGTGTGCTTGCCAGGCTGGGTCATGTGATTATCCACCAGCACTATTGTTTGCTCAGGTCGGTGCCTCAGCAGAGGCACGTATCCATGAGCTGTGGGATGTACAGTTGCTGCCATGCAGTGGTGCATGTTTGCACTGCACGCACCCTAGGCCTCTCCTGCCAGAGCCAAAGTAGTAGCCTGGCTTCTGGCCTTGCCATGTGGCAGAGGGGATGAAGCTGCCTGTTCCTGCTGGTCCTTGTGGCTTGTCAGTCGCTTCCTGTCCCTTGTCATCCAACCCAGCAGCCTCCCTGATGACGGTTCCCAGTAGTGTCCATGCGCCACCCCGGTCTGCCATCCTCAAACACGACGCTCCAGTGCCAGAACGCGTAAAGATGCAGGTGTTTCAGTGAGTACTTGTTAAAACATCAGGCTAACAGTTGAAAGCTGCTGTCGATCTCAAACATCTGAAGAGATTGCCTGCGTACTGAGAGGCTTTGTGTCATCTTGATCTCACAGATAGGTGCATGGGCCTGAAGTGGAGGTGCGCGAGACCTGGCTGGACCTGCAAGGCCGGCCAGTTGGGCGGGTGAGGGTCCACGTGCCGGCGATCAAAAAGTCATCGAAGGGTTTTCGCTATCGAATTCCGCACTACTGTAGCAGTGGTCCTTTCAGAGTCAGAGTTGATTGTTGCTTTTCTGCGGCCTCATCTACTTAGTCAATCGTCCATCATGTCGCTGCATGCGGCAGCCCCGGTGGAGTCGAGAGCGGGGCTCAACGCCAACGGGTTTCAATACATCCCACCACCTCCCCTCTCTAAACCCCATCATTACCCGAGCATCCCAGCACCGGAGCCCTTTGGATCGGGCGCGCCAGCCCCAGCTCCCGGACACCTCCATGCTGCCCTTCCTCAGTTGGCCCCAAACCCTTGGGTGAGCTTCAGTTCGGTCTTCAATCGCACGTTCACATGCCGAACCTCATTACCTGCCAGCCAGCGTCTATTTTTGGTACCTGTCAGGTTAGGCGTTGCCACTCAGGGTGATATGCGTCATGGTTGCATCATCACACCAGCAGTAGAACACTTGTTGAATCAATCCAGCATCGTGTTGCTGTTGTGGCACCATTGATGTGTGCAGGTGAAGGATTTGTGGAAATGGCTAAGCGAAAACACTACAGGCGTGGCACGTGTGGATCTGCGCCGGCCCATGTGCGTGAGCTGCTACCATCACGTTCAACTGCCTGACACCATTGACCACATTTCAGTGCAGCGTTGTAGGTACTTGCAGTCATTGCTTCATAAGGCGTCCTCCACCTGGTGCACCATGTCTCAGCAAAGCGATGTAACAAAATCGCTTCGCCTGTTTGCAGGGCTCCGCTGCCTGAGCAATACGACGGCAATTTGCTGTTTGCCTCCTACAAGCACGGTCCTGGCAACGGCAACGTAGCAGCCTGGAAGCCTTTCAGTGGCAGGGGCTCGGCCCAGCCCCAGCCTCATCGTGCCCCTCCAGGCCAGTACACCGCAGGCCCACCGCAGCTACAACACCAGCAGCAGCACGCACAGACACCGCGGTATGCCCCGCATCAGCAGCCGCATCAGTACCCACAGCCACGGGGAGCACCCCAGCCGCAACACCCCCAGGGGCACGCACCTCAGCCGTACGCACCCCCGCCAGGCTACCATCAGGCCGGCCCGGCATACGGCCGGCCCAGTTCACCTGCACCCCAACTCCAACAGTAGGTGGCCTTGGTATGCATGCTGGCAGAACGCACCATTGTTTGATCGGCTGCGTCTGTACGTTCATTTACAACCAAGTGTGCATGTCCCCGCTTGTAGGGTTGAGGAGCGGGGCGGTTATGATAGAGAGGAGCAGGCGCCTGTGCCGCGTCTCAGCCAGCCCACTGGTGCGTCAAGCCAGCTGTATCGGTGCCACGTTTGTTTTCTGCTGGGGCACTGAAGGAACGGGAAAGAATGAAAAGGATGATGAAATGAAATGGCTAGATGATTCACACCCGCATCAGGAACCAGGTTGACGTGTGGCAAGCAAGTGCAGTCGCACCTTCCTACTGATAGTCTTCACACTCGCTGTGCAGGTGCGCGTGTGAAGATCACCCGCAGTTTCCTGCTGGGCTGGGGCGAGAGCGGGCAGGAGGGCAAGCCCATGATGGACATCGGGGGAGGCATCAACGTGGACATGGACAGGCAGAGGGTTGAGCCGGTGAGTCACCTACCAACTCAGATCACTGAGCTTTGTAGATTCCTTTTGTTCAAATGGGCAGTCCACCAGGCTCATACTCATGCCCAGATACCACATCTCACACAACTTCGGGCTCATCGTATTCCATCAACTCTGCATGCGTCGCATCCACATGCTCAGCTCATGCGCCACAGTTGTGCAGGTGCTTCGCATGAAGCTGGCCCACTTTGTGTCCATCAAAGCGCTTCCCATGGCCTGCCTGAAGCTATCCAAGACCCTTCCTCTAGGCAGAACGGGCATGGGTCTCAAGGTGCACTACGAGGTGCCCTTGAAGCAGCTGCATCACTTCTACAGACCTCCAGCACGTCTCATGGTCAGGTGCGGACTGCTGTTGCCAATCCATGCCATTCATCGGTTTGGCGTGCCTTGTGCTTCTCTGACACGCAGCGAAAGTCACCTTGTTAGTGCGTAGCAGATGCGTGATCACTGCCGTCGCGTCGGGCCAGTAGTGAACACATGTCAACTGATCACAATACCCTGCACTGCTGCAGCCATTTCCTTAAGGAAAAACATGGTTTAGCAACAAACATGGTTTGGCAATAACAGTTTCAGACAAGGACTTGCGGCCATGTGCTGTCATGATGTTATCTCTACTTGCAAAGTTATGTGCGTCTGCATGTTGCAGATTGGACCCTATGCCTGGCTCAGGCGTCCGCCTCACTCCCTTTGGTGTGGACTTTGACCAGCAGTCAATGCGCTTCGGCAAGAACATTTCACTGCGCACCTCTGCTGGATTGGCGTTCCCAAGGTGTGTGACATGGATAGAGTGCCGTCGCATACTCGATCACAGCTTGCACACGTGCCTGAGTACCATGCAAGCACCATTGCCAGCTGTATTGAGGCACACTAGAGTATGCTGCAAAACAAAAGAAATTTGGGTTGTCACACAATGCCTGCATAGCAAACCATCCACGCAAAGCTGAAGCTGTCAGTGTATTGACCATGCCATCTCATTAATAATGCTGGTCACTTGCTCGTCTGCAGATCTCTGCCAATCGACCCAGAAAATGATGACTTCGGATTGAAGGTCCACAGGCTGTCTCTCAAGGCGCTCTGGTGAAGAGGATTGCGCAAAATGTTTTGTGAATTCACGGGAGTCACCACCGCCATTAGCCTGAAGGAGGTGTTTGGTCTGGTCGTTTAAGGCTCTGAAGGATCGCAGTGGATCCCCCTTTTGGACAGGCAGGCTTGTGATGATGGAAAGCGTTTGTTAATCGAGTGGAGATATGAGCTGCGCTGACGTAGGTTGTAAAAATTCGCTCAACTTGGTAGGGAGTGCCAGGGAAGTGCCCCAGTCCCCAAGCGTCGAAGCTTGTAGGGGCGGTCATTCAATTGTGAGCGTCATCGATCATAACTCAATGCAGGTGTTGCTTTTTTGTTGTTGTCAACAGCAACCGAACTTGCTCATGTGACGGTAATTACATTGACCGACGATTGTGCAATCATCCAACCTCTGCGTGTGTGTGTGTGTGTGTGCCACATGTAAAGTAGATTTGATTCCATTTGGAGGCCTCTACTGGAGTCTAGTCAGGGTGCAGCTTACCATGCCATGCCAAACAGCGGGAAGCAAAACGCACTTCTGACACAACTGCCAGTTCTCCCTCGCCCCGTCTTATCTGGCGTTAAGCCCTGGGGTTTACTCAGGTTCATGCTGGCGCGGTCATTCGTCATCATCTTCATCACATGGCATTTGCAGATTGCACGGTCCTTGCACTCAGAATGGTATCTCTAGCCAAAGCACAGCGTATCATACCCCATGCTGGCAGTGCAAGCAGATAAAGCAGATTCGGTTTTGCGATAGCTGCTTACACTCTGTCATGGCCATTAAACATCACAAGTAGACAAGGCAGCGCACAGGCCATATAATCGCAAAATTGCGGACTCATAGTCCTCTGGTACAAATGTCATGTTTTTTGATCGACTGGCATGCTCATCGTCCATGCAATTGTCACGCTGCAGGCAAGTCCAGTTGTTGTGGTGCTGCGCTTTACTGTTGTATATCATTTTCGAATTGATCTGACATGCCGGCAATGTCAGGCTTGGATTCCTGCATTTGAGGCAGCTGTCTTTGCTCCTCCATACAGTAGCATCTATGTATTCACTCCAAGGGTGGCTGTCTTACATGGCGACCTCGATTTCCCCAGACTCGCTCACACGTGACTGGAAAGTGGGCAAAGGCTTGGGAGGGGTGAGACCAAAGCCAGTGCTCAGGGCGTCAGGCAGGCTGGGGCACCACTTGCCCTGCAAACAAGCATCAGGCAACAGTTTGGACCAGGAATGACAACTGACCAGGTCCTGGCCTCAACTTCCATGCTCAGTGTTTGCTGGCCTTTTGGTTGCGAATGGCTTTGAAGCAGGGTGTAGCCAATGTGGCAAACCTTGGCTGCTGCTCTGCCTGGATGTGCAAGCACGTACCTTCACCTCGCCGGTCTCCAGAGAGAAAGCAGTGCCGTGTGCCGGGCACACGATGCACTTGTCGACCACCTGACAACACTTGCACAAACAGTATGCTGTCCAGGTATGAAAGGATGGAGTTGCATGCAGTGGTATTGAGGGCAATGGGCAGACTTTGCAAGCTGTGTGAAACAGACACTGGACGGCTGTGGAAGCACGAGCCTTTCTGATTGACTGACGGAGTCATGTGCGTGTTGCTAATGCAGGATGGCCAGTCGTTCGTGCAGCCAACATGCTAGCTAGTCCTTTTGTATGGATAAGCAATGCTCCACGTACCTTGCCCTGCAGCAAAGCGGTCTTGCCCACTAGGGGCAGGCCCAGATGTCTGCATAGCATGCCACAACAGGGCCGAGATGTTGGCTGCTATCAACGAACCAGTTTTGATACAGGCCTTAAGCGCAGCCGCAGACTTACGAGCACTTGTTAGACACCGCGCGGATGGTGCCAGCACCATCAGCATCAGCCACTAGTACGCGGTTTCCTGACACCTCGCAAACCTTACGCCCACCGGCAGCTGCCACCTCTTCCTTTGTTGTGACCTGCAAGGTCACGCGTGGACTATAATTAGCTGCTGGCTCTGTGCGCATGCATCCTCTGCCCCGATGCTCACCTTTGTCCATGCAGCGCAGGTGATAGTTGAGCTGCGGCGGGCATTGCAAGGCACCGCACTGGGCTTGAAGCGCATGCAGGAGGCCATGTTGCTCAGCTTGAAGTACAAATACGGATTCTCTCCTCCATAAGTGCGGCATTTTGCAGGATAAATGCGAAAAGTGCACCGATGATAACGCTCAACAACGAAAGTTCGTGCCTGCCTCTGTGTGAGCGCCTGAATCGCAGCTGCACATCTGTTGCTGCATTGATCAAAGCGAACAGCAGGCGACCGCAGCATTGTCAGTTGATCTTGTCCGCGCACACACAATGAAGTCCTGCTTCACCAGAGGGAGCCTTCAACCGCGATTGAACTGCGGCAAGCATGTCGCTAGTTATAGACAGGTAATGTTAAGGATGGGATGCGCTCCTTCTCTTTGTAGTCAAGCCCTGTTAAGGGTTTCAAGCCTGGACTCTCGGTGTATGGCTTAGTTTGTTTGGTTGCTTACTACCTGATCTGCATATCTGCCATCCGCAGGTCATCACTACGCGTGCAGAGGCAGGTCGAGGGGGGCAGAATGGGGACAATCAATCACAAGGGTTTGCTCATCCCCCAAATCCAGAGACCTCACCGAATGCACCTGCTTCACCGCAGACATCGCCACATTTAGGTAACAGACTCCTGAACGTCGGACCAAACGCTCCGCCATCTGCAGTCGCGGCTGCTCTGGCAGCTAATAAAAGCATTCCAGCTGCTCACGTCCCAGTCAAGGGGCGACCGCTCCAGCCTCCCCAAGCCTCAGCAAGTGATGCCAATCCTGCGACATCCTCCGGGGGTGAGCGGATGCCTGGTGGGCGAGCAAGCCCCGCGCAAGCAATGCGCGCCCGCCTTCACATGCGGTATGTGATTCTGTGTTGCATGCAGGATACGGCAATGGCAGCGGCACCAGGACCAGCAATTACAGCTCTAATGGCAACGGCAACAGGGCTCCCAGCCAGGCTTCTGGCCCCATGATCGCAGTAAGCGAATTGGATTCTATGCTTCATGGTTTGCGCGCCAGCTTGGCGTCCATTCAAGAAAGCCGGGCCCAGTACGTTCAATTGTTAGCAGAGCGTGATGCAACCATCACAGAGCTTCAGTCTAAGCTGTCACAAACAGCACAGAAGGTGACCGAGCTAGGTAAGCGGGCCGTGTGTATGTCAGCAGAACTCATGATTTGTTGACCTGCTGCACGGGCGGAAAGGCGGGGGGGCAGAACTTTCTATAGAAAATCACCCCAGCAAGGAATGGATGCCTCTAAACCACTTGTACGCGTGCTAACGTTGCAAGGAACTTCGATCCAAACTTTCAGTCGTCATCAAAAGGCCTATGGTATTTTTTCGATTATCTTCAGTAGTTCCTGTTTGACGGCTCAACCACAATGAGTTCAATGCTTATGAAGGTATGCCTGCAGCTCGCCAAGAGCTATCCAAAACCACCATTTCCCATACTGGCCTTAAAGGGTGCCAGCAGGTCACGCAGGCAGCGATCCAAAGCCGCATGCACAAGGCTTTAAGCCCCCCTCCCCCGCCCCCTGCCTGCTGCCATGTCATACATCGTCATGTGAACTCGTATGTAGATCCTGTTTGCATTACATCAGGCGCACACTTGCTGTGTGAAGGGCAGGACAGGCCACCACTACGGTGTTAACCGGGCTTGGTTCCGTCTCACCCCGTGAACATGAGTTTTTCCCGCCAGCAATCCCAGCACTGATCTGCTTGCAGAACGCCAACTTCGCAGCTCATCAGCCAACAAGCCTGGGAATACTTTCAGTGAGGCACAGGCTGAGGAGTTAGAGTCAAGAGCTGCAGCGGCCGAGGCAAAATCAGTAGAGGCGTCAGAACGTGCAGCAGAGGCAGATGCTAGAGCAGCAGAGATGGAGGCTTATGCAGCAGACGTGGAAGCAAGGGCAGCTAAGGCAGAAGCAAGGGCAGCCAAGGCAGAAGCGATGGCGTTGGTGACACAAGAATTATTGCAGCAACAGTCAGATGAAATCTCGGAGGCCAAAGCTGTGGCAGAGAGGCTGGCACAGGCACAGGTGCGAGAGGCAAGCAAAGCTGCTGCAGCAAATGGCCTATGGAGTTGCACAAGAGCCAGGGGGTTACCTGAGCATCTTGGATAGTGGCTTGGATAGTGGCACAGCCATCTGTATGCGAAGAGGCATTTGCAGTGCAGACGGGCGCTCTCCCCATTGATGCACACAGAAGTTGCTGCCCACCTGTGCTAAGCGGCACTCAGCTCATTCACTTGGCCGGTTGCCTGCGTGTAGGAATCTTGAGGTGGCCTGCCTGATGTTTAGACCATCTGTTGACACGACCTATTGAAGTGACTGTTGAAGAGTAGCTGCCTAGAAGCTGTCCTATTCTTTAGGCAAAAAATACCTTCTCAGACGCTTGCTTCGAATACCCCCTGTGGACAGCATGCTAGCGCCCTGTCTAGCTCTGCCACTGGCGTGTTGCGCACAATCAGGACTGCCTGAGCGATGAGCTCGATACTGTGCTTGGGTCGAGTGGCGCAGTGACGACCTGTCGACGCATTCGACGACCTGTTGACAGGACCAGTTGACACATATGACCTGTCTTGTGCAGCACAAGCATACAGCTTGCAACACAACATCACGTTGCTGCTCGCAGGCGGCACAGCAGCAAGCCGTGTCCGCACCCCCTCCCCGGCCCACTCCTGCGCCGCAGCGGCCCGCGGCCGAGGTGGTGCTCACCTACAGGACCGGGTGGAAGCAGGCGTTTTTGCACTGTAGCATGGATGGCAAAGGATGGACCAACCCGCCAGGTGCGGCACATGGGCAGGGGTTTGTCATGGCAGACATGGCCATGCAATGTGCATCCTCTGCTGTTGACCAGGCACCCCGTTCATAGGAGAATGACACTGTCAGCGGTTGGTGTTCTTCCTGGCTGGTTGCTGCTTGATTTAGTGCATAGTTTGGGGTGGTAACCAGCTGGTTGCAGGTGGACACACACGTCACCAGGTATCCTTGCTCGTGCTCTCCTTGCATTTGCCCTCACAACCATGCTTCACTGCCTGACTGCTTGCTCACTTGCCTATCGTACCTGTGCCCAGGCCTTCCCATGGAGTCAGTGGGTGACAGCGTGAAGATGATCAGGCTGCCGTGCACACGCGTTGAGTTCGTCATCAACAACGGCAAAAGTGAGCTTGATGATCAGCTGTGGCCTGCAGAACACAGGCTGCTGTTGACTAGCGCAATAGATGCGACAGCATGAGCAGAGGTAGCGAGCAGGGTGTGGCTCTGGAAAGCAGGGTGCACTGTAGTAGGCAGTAGGGTCAAACGCAGGAGCAGGGTGTGCTCTGTTACCTGGCCTGCATTCAGGAACTGTCTGGTGGATGCAAACTTGCTTTGGAACAAGGCACTGAACCAACTTGCGCTTGTTTTATGCTGAACCCTGCTGGACTTCCATGCACTTGCCTGCCCTTTGTGCGCAGACGATTGGGACTCCATCCCTGGCAACTACCATGTGTCTGGGCAGGGAAGCTACAAGCTGGAGAACGGGCAAATTCAGCGTGTTCAATAATATGACAAGCCACGCGTATGGAGGCGATCCTTGCACGACGAATGCTCTTGATCACTGTTGACATGGCTTCGAATTGCATGGCAGTGATTCCCTGTTTTCACATGTTACACACCCTGAACCAACCTGGCACGAGCTCAAACCAGCTTTGACAACCACACGCTTCTCAACTAGTGTTACAGTGGCTGCTTGTCCACATGGTCGTGTGGTATGTCAGGCAGGCAGCATATTGTTGTGCGCACTCACTTTGCATCCTGACTTTCAGGTAGTGGCCATGTCCTCCAGCAACTGCTGCAGGTCTGGTTCTCTGAGGTGTTGATTGGTTGTCAAAATTGCACCTGTTACAATTGATTGCTGGTTGTCCAAGTTGCACGCACTTTGTTGGTATTGCAAGGAGTCTGTCACTGACAGTAAGCGAAGCACATATTGTTGCACAGGTGTTGATATCTTCTAAGCCACAATTTTGAACTCAACCAAAGTTCCTTGTTTGCGCTGTTCTGGATTTTCAATTCAAGGCTGGCTTGCTCTGGGATCAGGCCCACCTGCAATCATCTGCTTTATCTCCTGCTGATCTGCCTTTTGCAGTAGTAGGTACCGTTGTAGTACGCAGCAGTTGTGATCCAGGCTCAATCTTGCGCATGTCGAGTCACAAAGTGACAAAGCCTCGAGTTGCAGATCAGTAATTCTTAGGTTCAATTGTTTCGGTGATCACTTGCCAGGCGAGGAGGCATTTCTGTAACACCGCGGAGGTGATGAAGATGGTAAATAAATTAAAATAAACGGGTTAAGTAGGATTACAAGGACTGATTACTTTGCGATCTGCCAGTAGCCTCCTGCAGTGCAATATTGACCAAAAATTTGCGTGCTGCAGCCTTTTTGTATGTCTCGCATCGACAGGGCTCGTAACACACACGTCAAAACAGAACAGACCGGCTCTTGTTCGCGCGGGGAAATCTGGCGCCATTGAGGATTACGTATGCGCAATCAACATGTTGGCCAATTGTTGTTGACCATTGTTTGGGATTCAAGCTCCACCAATCATACCGCTCATTTGAAAACTGCCAATAACGCCTAACCTTGTAATGTCGTCATTATTCGCGAAAGCTGAGCCATTTCGAATACAGCGCGCATGGCTGCTTACTGAATCTCCGTGGTGCACAATGCAAGCAGCGTTCGGCAGGTCATGGCCACATCCTGAGCCTGGACTTGCACCTCGGACGAGATTGGAGGCACATCGACCCTTCCGGAAGGTAGAGTACGCCAGTGGCAGCAAACTAACAGCCAAGAAGCTATTAAGATGTCCACGGATGTCGAGGTTCCGACACTCAGTATTCTTGGGCAAGGAACCTGCCCTTGTTGGTGTAACTAACGCGCCTTGTCGCATCCTGCTCAGGCTGCGACTGTGCGGGCGAGGCCATCCAGCCGCGGCATCCCTTGGGACGGTCCAGAGAATGAGTATCAGCACCAGGTTAGCAAACCCTAAAATCAACAGGTGGCTCAGGACAGCTGCTCAGTACAGGCCAGCCTCGTAGCCAGCCTGCATATAAGCTCGTACCCTTCGTCGTGACCAAGATTTGCCCCCTGTTCAGACCGCCGTTCAACATGGTGCACAGTAGAAGATGTGTTTCCCATGCCATCTGGATGATTGGATACACACTGCAGCAGTTGGGCTCGCCCCAGGTCTAAGAGCCTTGGAATCGTTTTCAACCTATGCAAGTGTGCAACATGTAATGCAATGTACATGCCTGCGATTGTTGCTGCAAAGCCTGCCACCATCACTCGTCCTGCAGTTTGGCTTCTATCGAGCGGTGGCTCCACCTGCAACTACTACAAACGCCCCCAGCTCAACGTTTTCACCCCATTCACAACCACCCCTGACATCACCGCCTGCGGCTACCCCGAGTCGCTCAAGCGATTCTAGCCAGAGCAAGCCGCGGGCCCAATCCCCCCGCTCTCATCAGCCTCAACAGCACCATGGGACGCCGCACCGTGCACCTGTGCCTGCGTTTCTCGGCAAACGGCTGCTGAACCTTGGACCCAACGCAGCAGCAGCAGGATTAGCTGCAGAAACGATTGCAAGCAGTACCAGTGATGCACCACCACGCCTTGATTTGCCCGGGCCGGAGCAGGCACGGACACCATCACCCAATGGGCACGCCCACCCGCCAGGGACAGGCAGGCCAAACACCGCTACTAACACGCCAAGCACATCTAATTTCAACGCTGCAGCAGGTAATGACCCAAACACTGAAGCCACAGCCTATGGTCGCGTTAAGGTGACGCTGCTGCTGGTGCGCATAAATAAGAGTGAGAGAGCATCCACGACAGCAAGCCTCGGTGCTGATCAGCACATACTCTTCCGATCCATGAACGGTCAGGCAGGGCTTAACTTGGGAAGTGGGGTGCATACGCAGTTGTTGTTTCCTGATTGTGCGAGTTCATATGCGCCACTTGTGACACTGCCATCCCACGTCAACCACACATCCATCCTGGCTCGGAAGTGCAGCACCTCCCCTCCTGGCAAGGCGATCCTGCAGGGCTCAGGATTACAATTGTCTACAGGCAAGAGTTCTGCTGTTAAATGCTGGCCGGTGTAGCAATCAAACAGGACTGGCGTGGCAGTCCCTTTATATGCTTATGCTGCATGCAGGCACGACAAATGAAAGTACAGGCAGCACAGATGGGCAAAAAGTAGCAGGAGAGGCTATGGTCCCTGAGAGCCAGCTCAAGAAGATGCTTCTGGGCCTGCAGACGAGCCTGGCATCAATCCATGAGAGTCGTGCGCAGTACATGCGCTTGCTCAGTGAACGTGATGTAGCCATTGCCGACTTGAAGATACACCTGGCGCAGCGCGCAAAACAGACAGAGGAAACAGGTAGATGAGCATGAGATGCATTGCACGCTACGCTGGTTCAACCAGCTTGATCTGGAGCAGATTGGGCTATCGGTGTTTTCCTGGCAGGTATCGTGTGCCGCCTGTTGTGGCTAACACAGTGTCCTGACAGCCATATTTACTTATCTCATACCCGCTGTTTGACCCAAGTGCATGCCAGAGGAAGGGTGGCATCAAGGACAAGCACCACACCTCGCCTGCTGTCACAGCACCTGTGCAGTCCCATGTGTGGGCTACGCCACGCCATGCCTGCACCAGCGCCAGCAAGAGGCTGAGCTTGCGTGAACTAGTCAAGTTGTCCCAGTTCTGGCAAACATCTTGTTTTTTTGGTTTAGGCGCGCTTGTCTGCTTTCTATGTAGTCGAGCTCCGGTTGGGTGTCTTGAGTGTATTCAAGCTTGATCAGATCACGAGTTCTCATGATCTGATCACCACGTCGGCTTTGCCGGCACAATCTAGGTGCGGTTGCCTCACATGACAGATTGTCCTGTCATTCTAACCTCATAGATGATGCATGGACCTGTCATGCTGACATCATGCTCTGGTGCCTGCACGCTGCATCTGCAGAGCGTCGGCTGCAAGCTGTCAAGGTCAAGCTCAGCGCAGCGCTGGCCCTGCGCTGGGAGGCTGACAAGGCCCGGGCGCGCATAGCTGAGGTGGAGGCGAGGGCGGCTGCGGCCGAGACCCGGGCTGCGGCTGTGGAGATGACGCTGGCATCAGTGGAGGCAAGGGCGCAAGCCACACAGGTCAGGCCCGTGGTCAACTGTGTACTGCCAAGAGACATTGAAAGCATGATTGTGATGGTCGTCAACAGACAGTGAAAGCATACAAGAGGGAAAATGCCCAGGCGTGTCTGGTGTTGTTACATTTGACCTGCAGCCGCCGAAAGTGCTGTGTGAAGGCTTACTTGTGGTCGAATGCCCACTGTTGGTTTGTCGAACAATCAGCCGTGAATGCCGAGTGAATGCATAAATCTGTGTCAATGCACGCAATACGCATCGGGGATGTGTCTCGCAAGTCAGGGACAAATGAAGTCAATTAATGTGAGTCTTAGAGCAAGAATGCGATGTGGCTTACGGGTCATGTGTCCGCAGGCTGTGCTTCAGCAGCAGGTTCAGGAAACACAGGCCATGCTGCACAGCAAGGCGCAGGAGCTGGCAGCGGCCAGGGCAGTGGCCACCAGGCTGCAGGAAGAGCAGGTGACTGACACGGACAAAGGGGAATTGTGCAGGCTGATCTACCCTGTGCAATCTCAATTGCTCTCAAAAGCGAGAGCAGCTGTCAACAGCTGTTGGAATTAAGTGCGCTCAATGTTAATGTAAAAGATAGAAGGTGGTTAGACCCTCCCTCTTGATTTCCACCTGTACCAGTGGCCTGCCCAGCAGAAGTGTGGACTGCCAGGACATGCTCAGTTGGAAATGCAATCTATATCTATCTTATCTCTTGCTCAGTGTAGAGTTGCACGTGCCACCAATACCCCCAGTTCTGCCTGCATGTGCGTGCAGGATGCACAGTCACAGCAGGCCGTCGCCCTCCCTCCCACGCCACCTGCCGCTCAGATCGAGTATGTCCCAGTGACTGAGGTGTTGCTCAGCTACGTCTCAGGCTGGGAACGCGCTTTTGTGCACTGCAATATGGACGGCAAAGGGTGGACCAACGTGCCAGGTAAGCAACAAGGGCAGAAGATTGCAGCACATTAACGCTAGCTGAGATTGTACCACCTACACACTGGGTGGCATCACACGTACTGGCCGTGCATTGGCGGAAGTCATTTCAGCTTTCACTTCCAGGACCGCCTGTCATCCCTGAACAGCTTGTGATTGGGCTTGTCAACCTTCAGTCATCTTTGGTGTAAGCTTTCCCTGGTTCATTGCCCATGGGCGGACCTCATCCATTTCTGCATCCTTGCACGTATGGTTTCACAGTTGTCTTTACACTTGCTGTTCCAGCATTGCATGTCATTACACATGCACTGCGCTCATCTTCGTACTTGTGTTTTGCTAATGCCTGGCTCTCCTCCTTTGTCCTTGCCTGTGTCTACACTAAAGCCTGTCCAAAGCCTGTCCACTTGCCTGTCTTACCTGTGCCCAGGCCTTCCTATGGAGTCAGTGAGTGACAGCATGAAGATGATCAGGCTGCCGTGCACACGCGTTGAGTTCGTCCTGACCAATGGTGCAGGTACGCATCATGCTGTGCATTACAAAAGAGCAAGGGTGGTTTCAGGCACATGTGCGTCTGCCACGGACGTGCTGCTTGGCAGTGCTGTTCACAACATCATCTGCATTTGATGGCAGGCGTGAAGATGTGCTAGCTGAACTGGCCTTGCGACCATGCGAAGCGTGTGTACCTGGTGAACATGCTTTTGCCTGTGTTCTGTTCACAGGTGATTGGGACTCCATCCCTGGCAACTACCATGTGTCTGGGCAGGGAAGCTACAAGCTGGAGAACGGACACATTCAGCAAACACAGTGTGGCAAAGAAGCAAAGCGCAGATGAGGCTGCTGTTGCAAATGGGCCCTTGACAGAGCGTGAAAGAGACAGTGGCTGGTGCACCTTTGGTAAAGAGAACATGATAACTGGCAGACAGACAGCAGGCAACACCCGAGGTGGTTGCGGTTGGTGAGCCCTTCATGCCCACCACAATACTCCACAATACTGAATAGCTCACATTGATGAGACTGTGACTAGACAACAGACCTAGGAGGCAAGAGGACGGTTGAGGTTCTGGAGTTCGTTTTGTGGTTACATCCAGGTGCTTATGACACATCTTCTGCAACAAGCTTTGCTTGCATCATCGTCACGTGACCGTGTATTCTATCCGTGACACAAATCAGCAGTGATGAAGCAGGTTGCCTTGATTTGTGGTCAAGATGGCGCGCATACTTCAGTTGCCGCGCACAGAAGAGTTATTTGTTTAGGCCTGAAGGTTGCACAAAGCTGGCCAACATCTTTTCTCTTGTGCCGTGTGCACAGAGGTCGCTCAGGGGCAGGCGCTACCCGCTTCACCCGGTGCCCCTGCGGCAGATCATGGGCAGCTGGTTCAAGTCACAAGTTCGAAGTTAGGCATCAGAAATGGTTCATGGTGGACCTGGTTTTTGGTAGTGGCCTGCACAAGTAACATGACAATGCAACCGTATTGACATTGCTATACTCGGTATCTGTCGTATTCGCAATCTGACCAGATGTTGATTGCTAGACTGCACAAAAGTGGTAGGCAAGGTATGGGCACATTGGCTTAAGGAGGGAGGCAGGGCTGAACTGGTTGTCCAGGATAAGTGCTGGCATGACTGGACCCAGCTGCAACATGTGCGCGGCTAATGCCAGAAACAAGTTCATCCGCGCCCCGCAAAGTCAAGTATTTGTTCTTCGTATCTTGCAGGATCAGCGGTTTGCTTCGGGCTAGCAGAATTTTTTGTATGTCAGGCGACGCAGGTATTGCTTCCATATTGTTTGTGCGTGCACTGAGAATGTTTCTATCCTTTCTGGATGTGGCGTGTTCCTAGGCAGCGCAGTGCAGCACACACCAGTGTTATGCACGACTCAACTCACGACTGAAAAACACAATGTTTCTGTGGCGGGTGAAAGGTTCAGGCATGAGTGCAGAGAAGGGAATGCATCAATGCCAATTTCGGTTGTGCTGCGCTGTAGTACTTGAGTTATGGTGGTCATGACACATTGCATGATTGCTGAGCAACGCTCACCGTCACTCGCTTTTCAGTTCCTGAGATTACTTATTGCTGCGGTTGCAGCATGCCAGTCTGTTTCACAATTGCTTCAGTCATCTTCTTGTTCAATCCCTTTAGTCCCTGCACCCAGGGTGCTTTTGCCTTTGTGTGTGTTCCTGCCGTTGCCTTTCTTGTGTGGCTGCCACCTGTTAGCAGCTGTCAGGTGGTCGAGGCTACAAGCCTGTGCGTTGGTACGGGGCAGCCAGGGCTGCTTCCAAGGCGCGTAATTCTTGGAGAGATATTGTGTCTAGCTGCAGCACCGTGGGTTGAACCATGAAAAGCCATGTAATGATGATGATGAATGTTCGATAAAATAGGAATGGGCCTTGTTTGCGAAGGCAGCGGCTTCCAAGAGTGGCTGGTTGCATGTGTGTGGCAACACTGAACATTTCCAGGCAGGTGTTGCTGCCATTACGAAAGCCTTTTTCTGTCGCATGACTGGATGAGCTCGCAAGTCATGCGACATGCAACACATGAGTAGCTTGTGCCGTTTTCTGAGCATCGCATCAATAGTGGTAGTGGTATTGCAATGCAGTGCCAGGGGCGTACAGGAGTCTGAGTCTTCTGTTTGGATGTACTTGGAGCATCTGTAAGTATATGTTTAAGCTTATTTTTCAATGTGCACCATGCTCTTCACAGGCTTGGCTAACTGTAACAGGACATGATTCAGCTCAAGTGTTGATGCAAAGCCAGATTGCTCACCTACTTCCTTGGCCAGCTGTCTTGAGTAGCAGAGCAGAGAGAGTGCACACCAGGAAGCACATCCAATAGCTGTCGCAAGTGTTATAAAAAAAACAGACTTACTGCAACATGTAGCTGGTTTGTGCATGCTGCCTATTATTTCTTGTGTAGTAGTGTTGTCCCACGACGCACAGAGAGAGAGACAGAGAGATAGAGGGTATGCATAACGCAAAGAGTGAGACCAGAGGGGGTCCCACATGCAGCGAGCGTGACGCTAGCAGGCCATGCAAACACAAGCGGCAAGGAATGTTCGGGCAAGGAATTGAAAACCGAATCCAACGCACGGCTGTCTAGTCGTCTTCGGCCATCAGCTGCGCCCACCTCTCGTTCAGCTGCTGGGCCGCCTTTTCGGCATCAAACTTACCCTGCATGCAAGCAAAAGCCAAACCCGGGCGTGGACAGCACAGGTGGGCACAGTCTGAGATCAGACAAGTAGTTCCTGAGAGATAGAGCGAGATGTGTCTAGCTGCAGGACTCTGGGCCAGACCATGATCAGCCATGTGAGTATGTTGGTGATGATCATGATGCTAAATATGGTGAAAGAAAGAAAACTGGCTGTTGCTACGAAACCCAGTGGCCACCATGCCTCAAGTGCCGCACAATGTAAGTGCAAGGCTCACAGAGCCGTCCAGTGCGGCACTTGGGGCATGGTGGCCACTGGGTTTCGTAGCAACAGCCAGTTTTCTTTTTTTCACCATATTTAGCATCATGATCATCACCAACATACTCACATGGCTGATCATGGTCTG
>QAXH01003151.1:11365-42604 GCA_004335635.1 Chloromonas sp. AAM2 | reverse complement strand
GCAAACCACGCATGTTGTTCCCCTCTGTTAACAGGTAAAACAATTCACAAGGGCACAACCCAGGTCATGCTGCAGGGTCTGTTTGGTCCAGGCAAGCGGCCACTGTTAGAGGGGCATTGCAGGCCCTGATGCTGTGCATGGCTGCTAACAGAAACCCACAGCATCATTTGACCATCTCACGACATCGTGCTACCGTCAACCCATGGCTGGCAGTCCTCACCTCCCTTGCCTGGCTAGCAAATACTACTATTTTCGGATTGAGAGAGGTCACTGATAAGATGGCATGGGCCACAGTAAAAACAGAAATATATATGTAAACAAGCTTTTCGGTTTTGACAGTGGTGATTTCGCAACCGAAATTTTCACAATCTCTTAAGGCGGCACGTGCAACTCTGCCGTGATAGGTCAATGATTTTGACTGCACTAACACCTTGGCTAAAAGGCCATACATCCACCTACCAGCTGCCATGTTGGTGATGTCACCCTCTGGCACAGCCTTGTTCAGCGCCTTGCGGTTGGAGGCCAGAGCTTTCTGCATGCAAGTTGAATTACATCGCATGAGATTGCTCAGGGTAGGCCAGGGCGGTGCCCAGCCCCTTCCGTGTCCTCTGACGGCTTCCCTGGTGTAAATACACATACATGAGGTCTCAGGCCCTGTGTTTGGCCTCAATGCACTGGCTACTAGCTGTTTGTTAGTGTTTGGCACTTTATGAGCCTGTCACATGGCACTATCCACAGCGAGAAAGAGAGACTGTCAGCTGAGTCAAGGCGCACTCAAGACAAGCTCATGGTAGATCATACACTCAACAAATCAAACCAGCATAGAAGCTGCTGGAGGTTGATTGTGCCACCTGCCGTTAGAAACAAACCCTCAAAGCAAACCTTAGATCCAGCATACGGACAGCAATGATTTGTGGCAGGCTTACAGAGCCAAACTCAAGAGGTATCAACTGCAGAATTGCATGATGCACTTCAAGACAATTCGCTTGTTCGCCTGTTCAGATTCTGCATGCAACATTATCTGGAACAATGTTTTTTTTGTTGTTGTTGTTTTTGTTAGTTACAAAACACTCTTTGTATTTGTTCTACTTGCGATGATTTCTACGGTCAAATGATGGTTTTGTGTCAGTACAATCCCATAACTTCCACGGCCATTTTCTCACCTCGTTGTTGCGCTGCTTCGCCATCAATTGACGCGGGTCCTTGCCCATTTCCTGCACGACACAGCGAACGAACATAGCATTGTTAGCGGGGGGCTGCGACAGCCGCGCTGCATGCACACAGAACGAGCAGTCACCTTGAGCCGCGCATCGTCCTCGGCAGAGTGGTCCACGAGGGCTTCAAGAGGCACATCGTTCGCGGGCAATTCTTGGACTGGATCGGACCTGAAGGCATAAGGCAAGAGACAAGATGTCAAACCCTGCTTGAAGTTCTTGCCGAACTTCAAGCCGAAGTGCTGCCAGCATTCGTGCGCACCAGGTGTTTGTAGATTCGGGGCGCGTGTCATCTCTGAATCGGTTCAGTGGGGTGTCCGTTCTCTTGCCGTGTTTCGTGGTGTCGTGCACAAGATGGGCCGAGACTTGTGGCATGATGGCTGAGTAGCCTGCGTTCAACGCTGGATAATCGAATGCGGGGAGACGTTCTGATCGTAACTACAGATGTGAATGAGGCTAGCACGTTTGACTCAGAATAACAAACCTGTGCGGACTGCGCAGATATGACAAACCATCGCTCACACTGAAACGGATATCACACCTATCGACACCAGCTACTTGAGAAATTCACCTAGTCATTCAGCAGCACTGGGGATTGAGTGACAGGATAATGACAACGTCTGGGAATTATGTTGTGAACAGACGGCCAGCGCTTCATGAATGTGCATGCATGCACACGACTAGCTTGTCTGAACCATCTGCATGATGCAGCTCTGTTCGCGACGCCCTGTGAGATACCAGGGGCATGCATGCACTATGCTTTGGCATGGCTGTTCTTGATTTTGTCCAGTGCGTGCTTATTCAACAAACAGTGGCTCCAGTGATCGGATGTGTGACCTGGATAGAGTAAGGCAGAAGGCGGTGATGAAACTTGTTAGAACAACACAAGTCGAACCAAGTTACGGTCGTTACGCCAAACCTGCCAAGGCTCGCTTCACCAGTGTTCCGTAGAATAGATCCACGCAAACCCTAACGACAAGAGAATCCACAAGACAAATGACGGCCGAAGAGGACGAGGCCCCGTCCAGCTCTACCTCCAAGTGCATATTTCTCGGCGCAGACGATGCACCAGAGTCGGAACTGATCAAACAGGTACATCAGAGATCAATCGTTGCACGCCTCTGACCGTTGCGACGCGAGCCTTACACAATTCCTGGCTGCTTTTAGGTTGTATTTGTTCGTGACGAGCGTGGCCCAGGTGAGCAAGGTCGTGTCAGCGGGTGACGTGGCAGCAGGTCCCGGGAATCAGTAGTCTCGGAAATTGTTGTTATAGCGGGCTAGACTGGCATGGGTTTATTTGCATCAATAGGCATCCAATGCAATTGGGCAGCACGGTTGCGACACTGGCAAAGTGCATGCATGCTGCCAGTGACTCACACCATGCCTGCTGGCTTACACGGGCCGATGTGCCAAAGACAATCATAAACCTAACGTAAAGTGGGCTGAATACCACTCGGAACGACATCTCTAGAACGACATCTCTAGAAGGACAGTGTCTTGCCATGCCACCATGGAGATGCTCCGGCCTCGGCTGCAGGCGGTCTAAATGACGCTGCTGCTGACCTGCTTGGCATTCATGGCGAGCGCGTGCGGTGTTTTGTCGTACCTGGCTTTGAGAAGAGGCTCGGGTGAGAGAGGTGTGCTCATCAGCCAGGGTGTGCCTTGGTCTGGTGATGCTAGCCTCTCGCCTTGGGCATGAGGGGACATGTGAGGCGCATGTCACGCTCTCTGTTAAGTCGAGCTGGACACCTGCTCTGACTGACTATTAATTGTACCCAACCAATTGGCTATCAGCAACGAATAGCGACCGCCAGCTTTGTTTCGCCGCGTACTTGTCATGATGGTGACGTCGTTACTATTCAAAAAATGCATTCTTTCACATGCCAAGCAAGGGGTCACATGCCAACAATTTCACATGCCAAGCAAGGGGTCACATGCCAACAACCATGTATTAGGCAGTGGTCAGAGGCATCAGCCTTCCACGACCCTTTTGATTTTCTTATTTTCTTCTCCCTGGCCACCCCCTCTGACTTTCACATGCCGACCAGGGGGTCACATGCCAACAACCACATGCCATATAATGCAGTTTTCGCAGACGTCAGCCTTTCACAACCTGTTTTTGTTTCTTTCTCCCTGGCCATCCTGTGGATTGGATTGGTTGATTCGCATTAAAAATCATGCATAGCGTGCTTCCTCTGCTCGCCTTGTGCTCAGGCTGTCTCTACACATGTACCTAGACTTGCAAGGGCAGGAGCACGGCATGGCCCACAACACCAACGCCACCCAGCTGTTCCTCGTCGCGCACCTGCCTGGTAAGCTGTGAATTGGCACTTATGCCTCCTGGCTGGTTGAGATCCGCTCAAGCGTACTCCACGGCCCAATGACACCAGCTGAGTTTCCTGTGGTCAATGCGTACATTGAGCATGGACTCAAAGATGTGGTTCCCCTGGTCGCGCATGCATTGTGTTACGTCATCATGCGTCATTACGTTGGCGAGTTGGTAGATGGTGGCCACCCGCCTCCTTGGGGAGGTAGCCAAGCCCTCCACTCCCCGACTGAGACAGCCGCAGCGCTTTTGGATGGGTTTTATTTGCCGTGTGGTGTATGAGGGCCCGGATTCGGGTGGTGCGGGTGGCAAGGGTTGCTAGCCTGTTCTAACGGTTCCCTAGTGTGGAACTGCAGTTGCCGTATCATGGCTGGCTGTGTGCATCGTGCAGAGGAGCCGCCCGACTTTTCTCCCGCGTCCATCCATGGGCCTGTGCTGCTCAGCGCAGAGGCGTTCCCCAATGAAGAGTGAGTCCGATGGACGGCTTGCTTGTACCATTCAGTGACTGGGTAAACTGAACAACAGCACTGGACTGTTGGCATTACATGAGCTTGGTCTGTGCCACAATGCTTGTGTTGTGTTGTGCGCACGCTCTCTGGTTGCAAGGGGTTTTTAAACTGCCAGATTGTGTCAGGTGCATTGCAGCTGCGCACAGGCCCAGACGGCATGTTTGCAAATACAAGCCAAAGTCAAAGAAGGAGAGCAAGAAGCAAGAGGAGCAGAAGCGTTGCATGACCTGCACTGTGGGTTAAAAGGACACCATGATGAGCGCTTGCTGTTTGCAGATATGTTGACCTGGGCCCAGACGAATGGGCCAAGATCATGGGCATCTGCAAGGCAATCCAGCCCAATGCACAGTAAGTAGCATGTGGCGGATATGTTACAACAGTAAGTGGGAGCATTCTTTTTTTTGGCCTCGCTTGCCGTTTTGCGGCGCATGTGTGGTTTTCCGATGTCCCCTGTTGTCAACTTTCAAGGTTTGGCCCAGTCCATTGTAGGCCCTGTCCAGTTGATGTACTGCCCACGTGGTTCATGTGGCAGATATCTTGTCAGAAGTGATCCCGTCAGAGAACTATTCATGCCAGGGTCGTCTTTGCTTCACTTGTACAATTGGTGTGAGTGTGTGTCCGAAAGGATGTATGTTGTGCCTCTTCGCTTGCAGGTTTCTGCCCTACAAGCCTCCTACAGGCAACCAGGGCGAAGACCAGCAGGATGACTAAGCACCACGATCCCCTTTGGTGATGCACACCGGACAGTAGCTGCAATGTTCCGGCTTACCAGCAAACCAAACACATGAGCACTGAGAGCAGACGACCTTGCACGTCCTCCGCCTTCAGGGACACTTGCAAGCATTACTGCTTGAGGCTACCAAACCCCAGACCTTGTCCGCATGGCGTCTTGCAATGTGTGCTTTCGTTTTCAATGCCCACCTGCCGAATGAGCTGTGAGCTTCGTGGTTCTTGTACTGCAACTGGGATACTCATGCATGCCTTCATAGTCGTGGATTTCTTGAATTTTGTTGTTAACCGGTTGTCATGTCCACTTTGACTGTGGACTTCTTGTTGTGAATGAGCTACTGTCAAAGCGGGAGGGCGTCTGTGCTCTTGTTGCAAACTCTTGCCAGAGTTTCTTGTCCTTTACATGCGTGCGGGAACTGGCAGCCAGCGAAGCACCTGTAAGCTTAATTGCTGCTGCAATGTACGTCTTGCTCAGATGAAGACAACAGCTCTATTCACGCGAACCAGTTGACTGTGCCTACCTAATCCGTCACTCATACCTAATCCTGGACAAGTTGGTTACAGATATCGTGGAAACAAGCGATTGGATAGAAGTGATAGTCAGGCTACGAACGCCAGGTCTCTGCCACAAGCTGTCGGCGCCAGGCCTTGCTCAGTCAAGTACTCTGGGCTGTGAAACTTGGACAGGTGGCGCGCACCCCCATCACAGAGAATTGTCACGATGGTGTGGCCAGGCCCCAGCTTGCGTGCCACTTTCACTGCCCCCACACAATTCATAGCCGCTGAGCTGCATGCACAGCACGTGGGCACAGGATGTGAAGCATGACATGTGAACAGATTAGGTCAAGCCAGAATAGACGAGATGAAAACAGGTGGACTGACATGGACGCGTGGAAGAAAGGAATACCAAGGGAATGTTGGTCCAAGCTGAGCCCAGGCATCAGGCAAGCCATCAATGCACTAGGCTGACATGATTCCAGGCTCAATCAGCTGCCCACCTTTCTAAAGGTTCCGGCTGCTCACCTGCCCACAAACAGCCCATCATTCCGCAGGAGGTATGCGGCCATTTCCACTGCTTCCCGATCTGTGCCTGTGCAAGCACAAGCAGGGCACGTATCATTCGATTGCAGTGGTCTGGCAAAAAGGAGAGGAGCTGCTGCGGCACAGATTCATGCACTGTTGCTCTGGACAGGCTCCGCTCAGTCGGTCATTCAGCGTCAGCGGGCCGGGCTACCCCAGCCTGCCCAGCTCAGCTGCGAGGTCAGCAGCAACGACAGCCGTTCCAAGGTATCCTACCAGCAGTGCAACCACCTGCATGCAACAGTGTGTGCATACCATACTCGCGCACAAACCTTTGAACGCCCCGTCGATGTGCGCTTGGTCAAAGTTGTATGTCAGGCGGTTGAGGCCTATGCCCTCTGTGATGGTGTCGAACGGGTTGCGCAGCCGCTTGCCCTCCGCCTCGTGCGTCGTGTACAGCACACCTCGCAGCACCTACGCAAACAATCGCTGGACATAGCACTGGCTCAAGCCTACAGCGCACCCAACATGGATGTGCGGGCATGTACTGCCAAAACCTCCAGATTTGCCTGCATCGCAGTACCTGCTCAACTAGTTCGGCCATGCCTCTGTGCTGTCCCACTGTGATCGCCCTGGTCTCATCATGCTTTTGCTCAGCAAGTGACCCTCGTGCAATAGCGAACTGACCTACAGTCATGTACAAGCAGAGACATGCCTGCACACTTGCCTGAATTGACTGTGTTAGTTTCCTATGTGGCCTTACCTTATTGTACAGGCTAGAGCCCGGCGGGTCTACCAGGAACACCTGGACCACGGGGTCCTTATGCTTCAGGTACTGAGACACCCCTGCTATGGTGCCCCCTGTGCCCGCTCCCGACACAAAGGCGTGAAGGTGCCCACACGTCTGCTCCCAGATCTCCCGCCCTGTGTCGCGGTGTGCTCTGCGTTGTGCACAAGCGAATATGTCTGGCGTTAGGGACAGCGCAGGCAGACACTTTTTTTACCCTTCAAGCGCCTCAAAGCGGCTTGCCTTTCAAATCTGATGCCTTGCCAATGGCTCAAGGCTGCGGCAACAAGGTCTGCTATATGAAAAAAGTAACCTTGAAAACTTTTAGTAACCTTATAAAGTTGCTTGTAGCAGTGAGGCCAAAACAAAGTGTGCTGTGGTGCCAACACTCCACTGAGCAATCTTATGTGCGTTGCACTCCGAACCGCACCTGAGGTTGGCTGGGTTCTCAAACTGGTCCGCAAACAGAGCCGTGCCCGGTGGCTCGGCCTCTGCCCGGCGCCTGGCCACGTTTACGTGGTGCTCGGGGTTTGTGATGGAGACCGGCCGCACACGCTCAACCTCAGCGCCTGTGGGCACATATCAGCTGACCAGCAGTAGGAAGCAGCAGGCACACAAGGCAGTGGACAATCTTCGCCTAGTTTCTGATTGATTGTGCTTGAGCTCTATCCGAGACACCCTTTGCACGGGATCAGCTGACAAGCAGGACCAAACAGTTGACCTGCAGTCGGGAAGCAAGGCACCTCACAATCTTTGCACGGCAGGGCAAAACACATGAATGAACATGAGCATTATATGACACAGCGCAAACTGAAACAAGACCATCGCCAGCTCATACCGTCATTCAGTCAGCAGAGGAACCAGCCACATCCCGCGGGAGGCAAGAGGCACAAACAAGCCACCGCAGGACAGAGACAAAGGCAAAGGCTATCAGTCAATCCAATCTTCCCCAAATCCTATCCCATTTCCCATTGTTCTGATTTCTCAGTTAGGCCACCTACCCATTGCAGTAAGTATGTTGACCTTCTCTATGGCTGCATCATCCGGCATGGCTATGAAGCACCGACAGCCCATGGCAGCGGCGACCTGCAGGCTCATCAGTACCACACTGCCTGCTGGCATGAGCATGTGTGTGCGGTCCGAAGGTTGAGAAGGGAGCCAGCATCCAACACTAGTTTGAACGACAATACAACAGGCCTGTGAAAGCTGCAGCACAATCTGCAAGTTGAAAAGCCATTGGAACGGCAATAATCTTCTGCGCATTCATACTGGGTAATGCGATCTCTCCCCTTCACACTTACCATGGCCAAGCTGACGCCTGTGCTGCCAGCAGTGCCTTCAGTTATCAAGCCGCCCGGGGACAGCCTGCATGCCATTGCCAGCTGGTCGATTCAAGCGGCAGTACTTACCATGTCAACCCTAGTAAACTGCACGCCATCAAGCCCTTAAGAAAGGCAAAGGCAGTGACTGCGATTAGTTTGTTCTGAAACGCAGTGAGCATGCCATCGTTGGTAAAGTGCATCTCCTGCATGGCTTGCTGGCCTTCGCGCTTGTTGCATGTTGAGGCTGCATGCCTGGGCGCACAGTGCCGGGCCACTCCACAAAGTAATACATATCACTGCATGTCACCATGACCTAAGTCCAGTATTAGGCAGTGACCGTGCTTTGTTTTGTGCATGCAATACAAGACACTCAGTGCTTGCTGCATGTCGGGGCTGCATGTCGAGGCGCACCGTCCAGGCTACTCCACTTGTTAACAATTATCACGGCATGTCACCATGACCCAACCAAAGTCTTAGGCAGCGACCTGGAATACAAGACACTGACTGCTCAAACATGACATTCATACCTTGGTGCATGCTGGCCTCAAACGCCCGGTTCACCTGCCTGCCTTCCTGCAACGCCTCTTGGACTATCCGCAGCGCCACCCGATCCTTTACACTGCCTCCGGGGTTCAAGAACTCTGCTTTGGCCAAGATCTGGGAGCATCAGCAGGCAACACAAGTGCTGTGTTGGCACCCAGCTTGAAGAGGACTGCTTCGATGGAGAAAGAGGTTGCTTGCTGTGCTGGGTTGGATTGCTGTGATGTGCTGGCGGTCGAAAACAGGCGAAAGCTGCTGCAGCTACAAGGCACCTGGTTGATGGCATCCAGTGGGTGAGGAGGTGAATCATACTGTGCCATCAGCATCTGCCATGCACACTCACTCGACATCCCGTCTCATTGGACAGGCTCTCTATCTCCACTAGAGGCGTGTTGCCAATCAATCCGAGGGCGCCCATCACCAAGTTGGGCTGTCGTTTGCGGCGCCATCTCAACCACCAATCCTCTTGAAGCCAGGTGTTGACAGATTCCTTGGAAAGGAGGCCTGCTTGAGCCTGCGGAAGCAAGAATCTCTGCTGCTCGTGCATGCCCGTTCCATGTCACCAGTATCGTAGCTGCCAAGGCGTGGGTGCGACTTGTCCTGATGTGCATGCCTGTGGCCTCACCATGCATGCCAGCGCTGCAGCACCCAAGACCATCAACCCGGTGACATGGGGCCATCCGATGGTTGCCATGTCAGCAGTACACTGTTCAGATGATCATGTCATGATAACATTGCAGAGTTTTTACGGTCAGACTCCGGCTAGGGCTTCGTCAGTTTTCTTTTGCGCAGCACCCTCAGCACGGCACCATCGCTGGCACACCTTGCCGTGCCTGGGCATTGCAAGAATATTCACACGATCCCGGCTTGGTGATGACGCCATGCCGGATGTTTATTTTCAAATGCGACGGATTTGCAGCTTTTGGAAAACATGAGCCGGCCGCCGCTTAAGGAGCTCAGCCAGAAGGAGAAAAGCCAGCTCCTGCAATCAGCTGTCTGCTCGCTCTTCTGTGAGTCCAGTGAGGACGGTGCGTGTACAAACTGGGAACCATCCATCTGCAACATGCCACATGCCTCGACAGCACAAACTCATGCCCTTTTAACCTTGCAGGCTCTCAGGCATATCTGTTGGATGCCCGGAATGCTGGTGTGATTGGGCATCTCCAGCATGGAAGCAATGTCTCCTTGCCCCTTGCCCCTGCTGAAAGGCCACCACCACAGCCCCAAACCACAGCCAGAATTACATTCCCCGATTCTGCCAACTCAGCCATTGATCCAACCGTGGACTGTGTACCGGACACTCCAGACCACGCTGCAGCCTGCAATGGAGACAACACGCCCATTGTCAAGGCAAGTCCGCCACAGGACTTCAGCTCAAGCCATGTCATGCAGCCAGTTGCGGATGCACCCTCTGGCCAGCCTGCCTTACATCAGCCTGATCTAAGGCCACCAACCGCACCAGCCGTCCCACGCCTCAGCATTGCTGCAGCACTGGGTGCAGTGCCTGCCTCTGCACCACCGGCCAATGCAGCAAACCTTGCCCCGCCTTCCTTGCAAACAGGCAACAGCTGGCTACATGTCAGACACACAGCAGCCAAGAATAGCCCAGCCAAAAACTTTGCAACTTCCAATGCCGGCACAGTAGCTTCACCCCAGCGACCTATCCTTGCTGGTGCACCATCAATCACAAGAACTGCAGTCTCTGCATTACCACCAGATCAAGCTACACCAAGCAGCCGGGTCGCAGCCCTTCTACTAAAGCCAGCCGCAAACACCGCTGATCATAATGCAAACAACTTCGTTTCCGCCCAGGTGGCCAATAATGCCCGGCCAGCAGCTATCCCAGCAAACAAGGTTCAGAGCCGGCAATCAGGACCACCACCACCACAGCCAAGCCTTGGGCACCGCAAGATGAGAAGTCCTCCAAGTCACAAAGGCCTGTCACCATCACGGTATGGTGGCCTAACCTTGGCACCTACCAAGCCTACACCCTCTCCACCCAAAGCTCAAGCCATGAGCAATGCAAGCATGGCTACTGCTCTACCTGCTGGGCCAGCCCCTCCACGAGTATCACACCACCAGCCTAAGGTACCAATCACAACAGTCCCAGCTGCAAGCACAGGGGTACGGGTAAGTGCAGCTCAGTTGGGTGCTGCAGCTGCTGCTGTCCCCAGCAATGCACCTCCTGCACAGACCTGGACCACTGCTGCACAGGTAGCCACTCACGCCACTGCTGCTGATGCAAGCACCATGGCAGGCGTAGGGCAACATGATGCAGGGCAGCTGACAGACGGCATCTTGGCTGGATCAACTAACAGCCTATTGGCAATGAACCTCAGCGAAAAGATGGCTCGTTGGAACGCCAGTCTGCTTCCTACTACCTCTGCCACTGCACACACAGACGGCAACGATCCTGCACAGCCTGGCGATCTGTGGCAAGTGGCATGCGAGGCACAGCCGGCTGCTCCAGTACCCGCTACTGCTGTTACAACAGCTGCGCGTGCCATTGTGCCAGCTGTCTGGCGTGCAGCGTCAGCACCACAGCCCCAAACCCCAGCACCTACTAAGGCGGCCACAGCAGCAACCGAGCCTGTCTTGGTGCCCGCAAGCAGCTTGTGGCGAGCTGGTTCAGTCCCACAGACATCCACTGATCCACAATCTGATCACGCCATGGCCTCCAGCACACATGTTGTGATCAACAACTCGCTTAATCCTAGCACTGCACAACCTAGCCATGCTGTGATCATCCACACGTTCGACCCCAACACTGCACAACCCAACAACACATGGCACAGCTCAGCACACGATGCAACTAATCAGACCATGCAGCAAACAATAACTGGCAGCTCACTCAACCACCACCCCGGTATGGTCCAGCCAGCGCCATCAGCAACAGCTCAGTCAAACGTGATCAATAGCGCCCACAACAGAACAAGCAGTCCACAGCAGCCGATATCCGTGCCAGGAAAGCATTCAGCTCCTGATGCAGCTGCCGCCACGCCTGCTGGTGCATGGAACAGAAGCGTAGGCAGTACGGCCTGGGACAGCCAGACATGGGCTGCCGTAGATGCCATGGAACAGAGGCATGCTGCAGCCACAACCACAACCATCGCTGCTTCACCCCTGCCAGTTCAGCAACGTTTGAATTTTGAGGCTGAAAATGCTTCCGGCGAGCCAGCAGGTGCTGTGGTAAACACGTGGCATGGGTTGCAGCCCAGCTTGCACGCTCCACGTGCTCTAACAGGGCCACTCTTTCTGCAGGCTGGCATGCAGCCGTTAGCAGCACAGCCGCAGCAAGCAGCAGCTACAGGAAGGCAGCAGCCAACAGCAATACCTGCCTCTGCAGCCGTGACACCTGCGTCTGCTGCCATGGCTCCAGCAAGCGTTAGTTGTGTGCCTGAAACCGTCATGCCCAGGACGTGCCCCACAAGCACCAGTTGTGTTCCAGAAACTGTGGTGCCAAGCGGCCAGAGCACGCCTATCTCTCCTGGGCTGCTGCTTGCGATGCAGGCTTGCCCGTTGTCGGAACAGCGTTGGAAACCCGCTGCATGTCAACCACAGCAGCAACAACAGCCACTACAACAACCACAGCAATGGCAAGCCATCCAGCAACCACAACTACAACAATTCCAAGCGAACCAGCAACCACAGCCACAACAGAACCAACAAGAGGAGGAGCAACGACATGTGCAGCAACAACCGCGGGGACCGCAGCAGCAATCCCAGCCTCCACAACCCCAGTTCCACAACTGGAGTCGCCAGCAGCTTCCTCATCAGCACCAAGACCAGCAACAGCACCAGCACCAGTACCAGCAGCAGCAACAGCAACAGCAACAGCAGCAGCAGCAGCAGCAGCAGTACCAACAGCAGCAACTACCACAGCAGCCAAATGGTCAGCAGCAACACCAACATCAGCAGGGCCAGCAGCCCCAACAGCAGCACCAGCATCAGTACCAACAGCGCCAACACCAGCAAAGCGAGCAGCCACAGCAACAGCAGCAGCAGCAGCAGCAGCAACATCACCAGCAACATCAACAACAACAGCGACACCAGCCGCCGCCGAGTGCATCAGCGCCGTTCTCTGGGTTCTCCGCTCCAGGCCAGGAGCATGCATCAGCTGCTGCTGCTGCTGTTGTAGTGCTTCAGCCTGGTCAGGGCCCGCAGCTTATGCCTGCAGCGTGGCCTTACCTGCCCTCCCCTGCACTGCCTGTAGGGCCAGCAGCAATGAACTTGGCACCGCAGCCTCAGCAGTCATGCGCAGTGCCTGCCACGACAACTGCTCCTGCTGCCAACAACCTTGCAGCTGCCGCCACAGACTCTGCTGCTGCTGCTGCAGCCAATAGTAACCTATCTTTTGCAGCCGCTGGTCCCAGCACCACCATAGCCAATGGCGTGACGGCTATTCCAGCTAACAACCAAGCTACGACTAGAGCAATAAATGGTGTTGCTGGTGCAGTGGTGAATGGTCCTACTGCGGCTGGTAGTGTACCCACCACCCCGCTTCTCGCTAAGCAGCTTGCCTTCACTCCCTTTGCCAAAGTAGCTGACTATTCTCCTTTCGTTGCTGGTGCTAGTCGTGCACAGCACGCCATGCAAGTGGACAGCCCAGCGGTGATGCTCAAATACGACCATGCACAACAGCTGGGCATGCATGCAAATGCCACGCTTGCAGCGAATGCCGACATGCCCAATGCAACCGCCCCGGTTGCAGCAACAATGCCGCGTCCAGGTCATGTCACAGGCACGGTGCATATGGACCAGGCACCATCCCTGGTCCCTTCTAAGCAAGCGCATGCATCTGCAGCTACCACCTCTGCTGCTCAGCACGGTGCCAGTCTACCAGCTGCCATCCCTCCCAATCATCCAGGCCAGATGGACGTTGATATACTTCCACAACAGCCTGCACAGGTGCCAGGCGCCCAGACAAACACTGCATTAGAAACCGGTTTAGAAACCGACAGTGACAGTGACCTGGAGCTTGACAAGGGGGACTTTCCAGAGGGCCTGTCACAGCCCGCCATGCAGGCCAGGCTAGCCATGATGAAGCCCCCTCAGTCGCCTAGTGCCACTCCCATGGCTCAGAATGTGCATGCTGGCGAGCGCTTGGGTTCTGTGGCATGCACGCCTGCTGCCACCATCTCAGTACCTGCGTCTGCTACACCAGCAGTGCCAACTCAGGTGTGCGATCTTCAGCCCTCGCCCTTTGGACAGCTTTCTGACTTGTTTTTGAAAGTAGCACTGATAAGATTAGAGTTTGACAGCTTGGCAAATATGGCTGCAGCTCAATGTTTGTGTAAGGCATTGGATTGTGTGGTGGTCTGTAATGTGGCACATGTCACACATCATGCCCCGGGTGTGATGTGCAGATCTCCAGAGATCTTGAGAGTTATCTTCCCCGTGAGATGGCTGATGTGTACCGCAATGCATGTGGTGTGAGGGCTGAGCTGTACGAATGGCAGGTGGGTGCACAGAACATCAGCCACAAGACACAAGACAGTCACACCAAACATGATTATGCTGCTCACATGTGACGCCTATGCAGCCCGTTCAGGTGCGTGCAATCAGGCATCAGGGGTAGCGTAGGTTCCAAAGGTGATGCTGTAGTCATGACCCATGTTCTGCCTGTTGCCCGCCACTGCCTGCTCTTCGCTCAATGGTCTGGGCCAGGGTGGTCTGAATATCCTTGAAGTAGGCAGAGGTACCCAGTCCTTGATATGGCCCCACCCTTCCCTGCCTTGGGAATAACATGCGTGCACGTCTTACGCCCTGATTGCGCAGGCCAAGTGCCTGATGCTGCCCGGTGTGCTGCGCGGCCGCAACCTGGTGTTCAGCGCGCCCACCAGCGCAGGCAAGACCATCTGTTTTTGTAGCGGCAACCCTCAGTCTAGTGACCGCTCAGCTCCGTACAAGGTGTACAGATCCTCACATGACTGTTGAGTTCAAGTTATCGCACAGCCCCACTTTACTTTTTTGTTCATTACCAGGAGGCATGCGAAAGCCTAACTTTTGACACACAATGGGAGTGACCTACTTTCTAACCCTGTTCATTACATCAAGTTAAACTGGTCGTAAACTGCAGGCAAGACCATTGTGTATGAGGTGCTGGCACTGAGGCGACTGCTCACCACACAGAGGCCGTTCATGCTGGTCCTACCCACAGTTGCACTGTGCGAACAGAAGGTGCGTGCTCAGGCTACAGACCGCCGCGGTCGGTGCAGGCTCTATGGTACCTGTGGCTAGCTTGAGCGAACAGCAGGCAAGTAATTACGGCTTTGTGATCTGTAGGTACGTGTTTGAGGGTACAAAGCTCAGCTGTACTTCAAAATTCACGACAGTGTGACAGCGGCCATGAGGTCTGGACGCCAGTTTGGCTACAGCATTTTGCATTGTACAGCATGGCTCTAGGGTTGAGTCATAGCTGATTATGCTGGGAAATAGTTGAACAGAGTTGGCGCTGGCTGGATGTGGCATGGGAAGCTGGCGTTGTCCAGGCTAAATCTGGGTTCAGGCTCCAGTGGGTAACCATGTGAGTGCCCACATGCAACACTGCGACCACAATGGGTCTTGCAGGAACATAAGGTGCAGTGTGGCAAGTCCAGGTGGTTTCAGTGCCCGTAATGTGGACCTGGTTTGTGACCATGTGATGTGTGAGTATGTGATCCAATGTGATCAATGCTGCAGGCTGACGCACTCCAGCAGCTCCTGGCGCCGCTGGGCAAGAAGGTGGGGCGGTTCTACGGCGGACAGAAGAGCGGACACCACCTGGAAAAGGACACGGGTGAGGCGAACGGCTGGGCTAATAATGCTTTCAAGCCAGTGTTGTTTGTAGTAAAGTGCGACAAGCTTCAAGATTCGGACGCACTCTGGCCAGAACAGACTTGACATACAAACTCGAGCAACCTACTGTGTATGTCTACATTTGCTGTGCGCTCCATGGGGTTTTGTGTGGCTTGCTTGTGTGCTCGATGCATGTGGCACTCCTGGGGTGCTGTCGCTCTTTCTTCTTTCTATCTGTATTGTCTGACTGGGCAACGACAAGCAACTCCTGCCCAACATGAACGAGCTGCCCGCATTTAGTGCTTGCATGTGATCGACACAACATGGACACAGAGTCAGCCTTTCAGCTATTCTGCAATACTTTATTTCTATGTATCGAACAGCTTGCCATTGGCTTCTGGCAAGTGGCCACACATGATGCCGAACAACGTTTTTGTCCAGGTGCGAATGTGTGCACGATTGAGATGGCCAACAAGATGATCAACCGCATGCTCGAGGAGGACAGCCTGAGCCAGCTGGGCACGCTGGTGGTCGACGAACTGCACATGCTGGGAGACCCTGACAGGTAGGATGGGGTTTGGTTGCAGTAGGCCAATAGATGGTTGAGCAGCTGGGAAAGTGCAGGTCAAGATGGTAGTCCCTGGGACCATGGGTTTTGAACTGGGCTGTGGATGCATCTGCAGGCAGCTTGGGGATGCAATGCGTTTACGGTTTCCGTCAGTTGCAGGCTGACGTCTGTAGTGTGGCACACATGTTCAACCTGCCGTGGAGTGCACATGTCCTGTGTGTCGTGCATGTTGAACCTGCCAGTGTGCATGCGTTTTGTGTGCAGGGGCTACCTGCTGGAGCTTCTGCTCACCAAGCTGCGCTATGCAACACAAACCATGACAGCAGAACAAGGTATGCAAAGCTTGCCAAGCGCTCATGGAAGGCTCAAGCTGCCCTTGCCATCTACTAAGGCTACGTTGGCGCATGGCCCATCATATAATGGCCTAGCAACACAATTGTTGCTACGTCAGCGGCATTGACCATGCCTGTCATGTAGTATGTGGTTGCAGAAGGCATGCTGCTATTGAAGTCAGTTTGTGCACTTGCTTGGTCGCTGCCTGCAGAGGGCCAGGCGGGCACCAACGAGTCGGTGGTGCAGGAGGGCGTGCAGGTCATAGGCATGAGCGCTACCATGCCCAATGTCGCTCAGGTAAGCTACAGGCAAGCCGCACACCATTCACATCCTTGCAGCAACATGAAAAAATAGCCATGCTCTGTTTAGGCGCCCAGCAGGTTCACAGTGCATCCAAAGCAAGTGAGTCTGGCTCCAAAGTGAAGTGCACACTGGTGTACCAGCCAGGATGTTGCTTACAGGCTGCACACGGCTGAATGATGTGGAGACAGCCCAGCCATCCTCCTGTGACCCAAGCCGCTCATTTCATGAAAGATCATGAAGAAAATTGCAACATGTTGCATGCTGTACAAGGCCCCCTGGTTATGGCCCACTGCTAATTCGTGGCTCAAGGGTGCTACCATCCCTTGATTGAATGTGCTACCGTCCCTTGGGTTGAAGATGCTACCAACCCTTTCCAGTGTGATGTCTAAGTTGCAGGTTGCAGAGTGGCTGGGTGCCGAGCTGTATGAGACCACCTTCAGGCCTGTGCCTCTCAAGGAATACATCAAGGTCAGGACCTGCACCCATTTTTGATCATGACTTTGCAATCTATCCACCCAATCGGTTTCCGTCGCGGTCCGGTCATTAAGCTATTCATCTGTTCCCAAGGACTTGAAGATATCATCGTGTGATATCATGCTGACATGCATGCTTTAAATACTGCACCTGGTTCTCGTTTCAGTGGTTTATGTGTCATGTGGGTATGCATAATATGACTATGTGTGTCTATTGAACAACGTGTATGTGTACAAATCTTTACAATGTATTCATTAGGTATGTGTGTGGGCACCCATGAGGTACTTCTCTGTGTGTCCTCAGGTGGGCGGTGTGCTCAAGGAGCGGGACGAGGCCGGCGCCCTGCGGGAGGTGCGGGCACTGCAAGCCCCGCAGGACTGGGCGGCAAAGAAGGACCCAGACCACATCGCACTGCTCACAAGGTAATCGGAACATCTGTCTTATTCACTTCTGACGCCGCGTGAGGCCCAGCACGAAATGGATCAATACCAATACTGCATGATGGATTTTCACAGCATGCATGCACAGATATGCACAGCTATTCTCAGATACGCTAGCAGCTCCGTTGCCAGAACGCCTCCTGCAGGGCTTGCCTCGTTTAGCAGTCTTGTATTTTCTCCATGTCAAACGTACTGTGTCTGCAGTCGCCGCCCAAGTGTGGGGGGACGATGGCTAATGCCAAAACTTTTGGCAAAAGGATGCAATACACAGCTTTGCTTACACGACCATCAGGCGTGTGCTTTGTTTTTATTTGATTGTGAAAGAGTGACATTCGCTGTGTGTGCGTTTCAGTGAGACCGTCCTGTCAGGTTGGATGTATAACAGCGTGCGCTGTGTGTGCCTTTCAGGGAGACGGTTCTTGAGGGCCACAGTTGCCTGGTGTTCTGCCCCAGCAAGGAGTCGTGCAAAGGCGCTGCAAAGCTCATCGTGAGCATGCTCGGGGTCATTCCGGAGAGGATGTCGCCCAAGCGCATCAGGCCCAGCCAGGGAACACAGGGGTCCCAACAGGTGCGTGTGCGTGACACTGCCACTGCTCCGGTGCGTGTGCTGTCAAGCTTTATCATGCCTGGTAGAAGGTGTTAGTCCACTGTTCTAGTGAGTTGAGCTTGTACCTCAGCTTGTACCTCTTGTCCCTCTTCTACAGATGCTACATTACAGGCATTCGTCATGGTTTGAAATACCAAGTTGTGCGTGTACAAGCTTGTGTGTGTTGTCATCATTGTGAATACGATGCAGGCAGAGGTGGCTGGATCCACAGGCATGCGCACACCTCGCACCGAGGGCACATCCGCTGGTGCCATGGATGAAGATGGTGAGTGAGTGAGGGTGAGGGTGTCTTTTGACACCTGTATCGTACGACAAGTTGAACAGAAGACCCCGTCACAGCACTACCCATCGCCTGCACATTGCTATCACATCACATTGGAATCACCAATGTGCATGCCACCGATGTGGGATTTGATCTGCTGTGAAAGTGTCATATACGGCTGGTGATGAGTCTGACAACCCCCTGCTGGTGCAGGGATAAGGGGCACGCCTGACGCTAACCAGGCCAAGAGCCGCAGGGAGACGCTCATCGAGGAACTCAAGAAGCTCAATGGGGATGCAGACCTGGTCAAGACAATTGAGTGCGGAGTGGCGTTCCATCATAGGGGTGAGAGGAAGGGCTAGAGGGAGAGGGTCCGCCGTGTTCCTTTCTGCCTCTGGGGTTGTTTCTGCTGAAGTCAGGCCAAGGCACCACCCTTTCCAACTCAAGTCTTGATCTGCTTATCTGATTATCTGATTCAAACCGTTATTTGTATACAAACAGAGTTGCATTACTGTTCAATCGCCTGGCAGCGGCTAGGCTGGGTGCACGTGCTGGTTTTCTGGAGCTCCCAACTTTCTGGCAGTGCATCACAGTGCATGGGCGTTTGTCTGCAAGCCGCCTGGCAGCCTGCTGCGGCTTAGTGCGGCACTTCATGCGCTCTTCAAATTGCATTATTTGTTTATGGGTTTTGCATTTGACTTTGCATTGCCGCTGTCTGTGTGCTGATAACATCTGCAGGTCTTGACTCTGCCGAGTGTGCCTTGATAGAGGTGGCCTACCGCCAGGGCGTGGTGCTGGTGCTGTGCTGCACGACCACCATGGCAGTCGGCGTAAACCTGCCCGCCAGGCGCGTCATCTTCAGACAGCCGTACATAGGCGTGCCAACAAACGCCATCACTGTGTCAGAGTGAGTGGTGATATGGAATTGCACAGCAGGTTGAGGAAAGGCGAGATACAGGCTGACGGGTCAAAGGGACTCATGTCCAGTCGAGATCACCAGTACAGTCTGATCCCCTCAGATGCCTCACGGTCAACTCGATGCCCTCTGCATATTGCCTGCCCTGAGTGTTGCGGACTAGTTCAACAACTCAGTCGCAGATGTTTGCCTGCCGTCTATGAATTCCTTATATATTGTCATGTGTTTGTTCCTGTTCAGCTCGCCTGCAATTTGTTCGCTCCTGTGTCAGCTTGCCTGGGCTTGGTCAAGTACTGCAAGGGAAAGACCCTTGCACTTCGAAGGCGTGAGCCCACGTATCTTAAGTCACGTCCTTGCCTGGGCCTTGTTAGGTACCGTCAGATGGCGGGTCGTGCGGGCCGTGCGGGCATTGATGCAGCGGGAGAAAGTGTCCTGGTGGTGCCCTCCAACAACGCGCTGTACCCGGAGGCGAGGGTGGCTAGGCTCATTACGGGCACTGCAGCGCCCATATCCAGCTGCCTGGTGGAGGAGAAGAAGGGCATGAAGCGGGCAATGCTGGAGGTGGGTATAGGCAGGAATAAAGCGGGCAATGCTGGAGGTGGGTATAGGCAGGAATAAAACAGACAATGCTGAAAATGGGTGTGGGAAAGGGTAGGCTTGTGTTCACCAGCAGTAACAATGTAGTGAACGGCAAGCCGTTATCTGCTGAGAGTAGATCAGACACCCATCGTGTCTTACATAAGCACTCAACACGTGGATACTGAGCTGGGCATGGCAAAGCATACTAGAAGGAAATGAGAGGGCACTGCTGGTAGTGGGTCCGGGAAGAGGTCAGAGTGGCCAAGGCCTGTGCAGGCGTGCTGTTGTGGTTACCAGGGCAGTGCGGTGGCAAGATGTCATGCAGATTAGTTAGAGATGCGTCAGAAATCCATGGCTTGTTTACTTCACTGTGATGAAGCGCGCGATTGTTAAAGTGGGTGCAGGAAAGGCCTGGGCTGGTGTGGATGTGCTGTGTGCAGGCACACGGTAGCAATATACCCCCACTACTTGTGATGCCTGCAAAGCATGCTACAAATGGACGCTGAGCTGTGCATGGCAAAGCGTACAGAGTCGCTAGAGTGGCTTATCTTGAGCTTCAACCTGGTGCCGAGCCGGGCATGACAAAACACAACAAAGGCAAACAAAAACGGATTATCAGCATATGCGGGTCGCACATTGCATGTCTGCATTCAACGTGCACGTTTGGCTGCCTGCCCACAGGTGGTGGTGTGTGGAGCGGTATGCAGCGGCGAAGATGTGTCACGATACATCAGGGTGGGTCATCTGGTCCTGCCTGTGATTTGGGGAGCCCTAAATAGACTTGTATTTGCATCTTGAGCTACCACCCATAGCCACAACGTGTAGTGTGCAAGCAGCCAATGGCGTCGCTCAGCATGTAGACATGACGTTTGTGTGTGGTGATAATCTAGTCACATGCAAGGAACTCAAAATGCACCCACAGCACATGTGCAAAGCAAATGACGTTGCTGTCGCTGTTGAAGATGACATTTGCTAGAACCAAGTTGCATGCAAGGAACTCAGGACAGTGACACAGCATCAAACGCCTGTGCGATGCATATTTTGCCTGATGAGACGTAGCCTTGCTTCCCACCTGCCCCGCAGTGTACGCTGATGTGTGCCACACAAGACGCGGACTCTGTGAAGAAAGTGACCATTGCGGCGCTCAAGTGGCTGGCACAGGAAGGCTTTGTCATGTGAGGGTGCAGGCAGACAGGCACACCTGCATTGGCCAGACTGATACAGGCCAACTCCTGCATGTCTCCCGGTCAAAACATGTGGCAGCCACAAACACCAAGCCACCGGTCACAGTTGATTACACCAAGCATCTCTCTTCTAAGCCATCCATTATTGAAACCCTGGCTGGTGACTGTGCGTTCAGGTGGAGCGAGAACCAGTGGCGGCCGCAGCCCCTGGGCAAGGCAACTGTGGAGGCCACCATGGACCCGGATGATGCACTGCTGGTGAGGCATCACGTGGTCAGAAGCCTCCAAATCAAGCGTTTGCACAGCAGGCAGCCATTGAAGCCATGTGCAGTTGTAGCATCGTGATGATGCACTGCTGGTGAGGCATGATTAAGTCCACAGCATCAAATATGAGTACTCGAATGGCAGGCAGGCAGTGAAGCCGTGTGTACAGTAAGAGCACAGGGGAAGCATGCGCTCCGGTACTGCACACTCCCGGAGGGCAAATTGCTGCCGTCATGCAACTTGGTGTGCGTACTGAAGCAGGAGAATCAGCAGAATGCCTTGCAAACAATGCAGCGGTTTGAGGAGTTTTCTGCTGTTGCACCTGCCAATCACAGGTTAAGAAGGACTTGGCCAAGGCGCGTGAGAGCTTTGTGATGTCCACAGACCTCCACCTCACGTTTCTCATCACCCCTGCACGTGGGCAACTGTTCAACATCAACTGGGGCAGGTGAGGAAGGCCAACGTACAAGATTACTTCCAATTCACAACCCGTCCCGTGTCCTTTGACGGCTTCCCCGATGTAGCAAATCAATCAATGTCAATTCACTGCTTGATGGTCTGTATCTCTCGTCGGATTGAGCATGCATTCCATGTTTGCAGGTACTGTGAGCTGGCTGACAAGCTGCAGGGCGCCGATCAGAACGTCATGGATCGTGTGGGGCTGACCATGGGCCTGCTGCAGCGGTACAAGGTCAACTCGGGACACGCGAGAGACGACGAGAGGGCACACAAGGTGAGGCAAGCTGCCTGCCACATGCATGAGCAGTAGGTGCTCTGGAGACGTCACCAGAACACACGCATGTGTCACGGAATCAACTCACGCGGTCAGCGAGATGCGTAGTGTATGGTTCTTTCTCCACGGCATGACTCGCGACACCTGTGATGCCTCTTGGAAGGGTAAAGTTGCGATGCCGGCATTTGCCTTTATGCACAACGAAGGAGGAGTTTCGCATCGCCCGCAAATTCTTTTCCGCCTTGGCCTTGCTCGACATCATTAATGAGGTGCCACTGGACTCGGTGGCAACCAAGTATGATCAGTACAGCACAGGGCTCATGAAGGAACTTCAGGTGAGGGCCAGCTTTGCGTGAATTTGCATGCATGGCGAAGGCGCAATTCGGTGTTGTCTTATTGTTCATCATGCGTTTGATTGCATAATCTTTCGGTGTTGTCTTATTGTTCATCATGCGTTTGATTGCATAATGGATGAAATGGTTGGCGCGTGATTGTGCATGCCAACGTGCCAGAGCACTCTGCCGCTAGGACGTGCTAGGAATTTAATCAAAGCACATCCCTGCCATCGATTAATCTGGGACGCGTTCCCTGCCGTCGATAAATCTGGGACGCGTCGATGACACGCGTCGTTCGCCATCGACTTTTGAGACGATGGAGTTACTGAGATCAGCCCCAGACGCGTGATTGGCTTTCGAGGCGGTGGCACGCCGTTTTATGGCGAATGCTACTGAGCGCATAAGTCTCAGCAATCTCCGAATTAAAATGGCATGGAGATGAACGACTGATACCTCGTGTGATGGTTTGACAAGGGCTTTGATGGGTCGCAATTATTTGTCGCAATTAGAGTGGAGCGAGGAAGGCGCTGAAGAGGCGTTTGCCAGCCTTGTTCAGGTTGAAACCTTGCTTCAAGATTAATTAAAAAAAAACTCACGCGCAGCCAGCATGTCCACACGCCCTCTGAATTTTTGGTGCATTTTAATGGTCTCAGGAGAGCGCAGGCAAGACGGCCGGCATGGTTGCGGCCTTCTGCGCCCAGATGGGTTGGCACGATCTGGAGATGCTTGTGACAAAGTTCCGAGGTGGGTAGCAACGTCGACTGCCCGTAAGCCCTGCAAGCCGCAAGTTCGACCGAGCGAGAGACCTTGCACCATGCTGTACGCCCACCATCTGGTCTGTTCGTCAATGACAACACTGCTCACACCACTTTCGTGTTTTGGCATGGCTGGAATGACTCCTCTGACTGGTGCTTGCTTACTATCTGTGGGATTCAGACACTGCCTTTGTATGCCTTGTATGACTTCTCTCACATGTGCTGAATTGCTGTCAATACGTTTGGGCATGGGCTTGCCTGCGCCTAGATCGTGTGCATGTGGGGGTCCAGGCCCTGACATACCACGTACGCGTCCTGACATGCCTTGATATAGTCTTCCTCATGTGCTTAACCACTGTCTTTGGATGACATGTGCTTTATATTATAATGACATGCCTTGGTATGCACTCTGGCATGATTTCTGTCGATTTTCATCACTGGATTTGGACATCGGTTTGTCTGTCACCACAGGTCGTGTGCGAGTGGGTGTCCAGGCCGACCTGGTTGCCCTGACCGAAATCCCCTGCATAGGCGTGTTCAGGGCGCGGGTGCTGTACAAGGCGGGGCTAAGAACACCCGAGGCCCTGGCAGCGGCGGATGTGGGGAGAATCACTGAGATTCTGGTGGCAGGTGAGATAACAGTTCATTAGGAATGGAAGCTTTAGACCCCAAGGCCACAGACCAGCAACCAGCAAGCATCGGGAGGTTGCCTGCAAGCTCCTGGCCTAGTCTTTCGTTCCAAGTTCATGCCTGTTATCTTGTAATCTTTGGTATGAATGTACATGTCCGCACAGCTGATCAGTAAGCCCACCAGAGTAACAGTGTGAAGAGATCCATCCTCTTATCTTTGCCACAAACTTGCATGTACCCAACATGGACAGCATGTCAGAGCATGCCACCTGGGCAGCTCACATGTGGGCTTCATGTCCTAACATTTCGGGACCTGAGCGAATGCCTTGCTTGTAATATTTGGCATTGATGACTTGTGTGCGAATGCCATGTATTGATGGTGACGTGCATGCATCGCCCATGTTGGCTGCAGCTGGCTCCGTGAAGGCAAACCGCACCGCGGAGCAGCAGCAGGCACACGAGCGCCGCGCAGCCAAGCTCATATACCAGGGCGCACGCACACTAGTGGCGAGCAAGATCGCTGAGCTGCGGGCACAGGCCGACGCAGCTCTGGCTGCGTTCAAGGTACATGCTTTGTGGATAGGACAACCAGCAAAGTGTATCGGCTGCTGCAGGCATCATTGCACGAGATGATGATCAAGATTGTAACAAAAGTAAAGCGCGAGTGTGCATAGTTTGCCATGCATGGTACTGATGTCTGTGGGTCCAAAACGGGCACTACTTGAATTCTTCATGTGATGCTGTTGTGTTCGGTAGGTTGTTCACATTTATCTCTCATGTGATCATGTGCTCCATGTGCTGATGGTGACCTGCAGGGCTCTCAGCAAATCTCCAGTGCAGTACCACCAGCCTCTGTCGTGCGCCCTGGCCTGTCCCAAGCTATGGCTATGCGACCAGGGGATACCCCAACCACGCCCTACACAACCCACTCAACAGCACTAAGGCCTGTGTCAGCCCAACAGCCTCTGGGGCAGGTGTTGACAGCGCCTGAGCAGAAAGCCGCTGTTCAGCCTGCCGCAGCAGTTGTTGTGTCACAGGCCCAACGTCAACAGGCACAGCACCAGCAGAAGCAACAAGAACAACGTGAACAGCGACAACAGCAACAGCAGCAGCCACATAAGCACCCATCACAACAGGGCCAGCATCTGGGCCAGCAACTGCAGGAGCAGCAGGAGCACTGGCAGCAACAGCAGCAACACCAGCAGCCACAGCAGCAACAACAACAGCAGCAGCAACAGCAACAACAGCAACAACAACAGCAACATCTGGGCCGGCAGCCACAGCAGCGACAACAGCAGCAACACCCTCAGCATCAGCAGGGACAGAAGGAGCAGCAGCACCAGCAGCCGCAGCAACAACAGCAGCAACAACACCAGCAGCACCCAGGCCAGCAAGAGCAGCATGTAGGCCAGCAGTACCTAGGCCAGCAACAGCAACCCTTAGGCCAGCAGCAGCAGCAGCAGCAACCGCAGCAGCAGCAGCAGCAGCCTCTTCAGCCTGCCATGCATTCTGCGCCCCAGCAAGCTTTTGCACCTCAGCCCATGTCATGGCAGCCATCAGAAGCCATGCATCATCAGTCTATTGGCCCATTTCTGGCACCCAACAGGACAAGCCCCATGTCCCCTGCAATGACATCAGTACACATCACCACAAGTCGTCCAGCTGATCCAGCTGACAAACTTCAACCTGCAACCATAATTACGGGCAAGCGTCCAGCCATTACACAGTCTGAAGCCCTTTTTGAGTCAGCCAGTCTTGCACCAGAGGGCAAAAGGCATTGCTCAGAGAGTGACTGGAAAACCAGGCAGAAGACAGCGGCTCTAGGAGACCACACAGGCTCTGGCTTGACTTCTGGTTGCCCCAAGGCGGCAGGCCACAGTGGCCTTGATGGGGCAACAAATGGGGCTGTCCATGATGAGGCTAACGCTGACATGCACAGCGCTGCAGTACCTGAAGCGCCAAATGCAAGCCCAGCCCCTGCGCCCCTTACTGTGACAGTACCTGAAGCGCCAAGCACAAGCACAGCACCTGTTACAGCCCGGGGGCAGGGCCATGTGGATGCTGAAGCACGGCAGGTCATGCCATCAGGCCTGCCGCCCGCTGTGCCAAGGAATTCATCGCGTCCTAGTGGTGCTGGGACAACAATTCCTGTCAGCACAGCCATGCTATCGGGTGGTCCGGGCAGCGGTGGCACCACGTTACTGGCTGTTACCGGTGCACGTGGGTCAGGTGGCAATGCAGGTGTGTGTGTTTGCCTGCCTGCCTGCCTGCCTGTCTGTCTGTCTGTGTATCTGTCTGCCTGCCTGCCTGCCTGCCTGCCTGCCTGCCTGCCTGCCTGCCTGCCTGTGTGCGTGTGCCTGCGCGTGCGTCCGTGCATGCATGCCGCCCTGTTCAGGCCCTGTAGTATCAGGCATAAACATCAACCATGCAGTCTGCAATTACTCACAATAGTATCACAGTTATCACTTTCTGATGTTGACACTCTTAGTCACATGTTGCGGCGCATGCGCTTATGACCTCAATGCACTGATGCAGGTGCCATGGCTTTGGATATGAAGGCTCTCCATGCATTGGACGGCCCGGGCAGTGGCTCTGCGCATGCGGGCCACATGGTCTGTTCACAGGGCGGGTCGCAGGGCCATGCCTCGCAACGCAACTTTGCACAAGTGCGCGCACACGTGCTTTGTGGCATGACAACTAGCGAACAACAAGTTGGCAGTACATACACAGCGTAGCAGAGCAATGCAACATGAGCACGGGGCGTCATGTCATTCATCATACGAATCAACCTGCAGTGCAGTTGTACTGCTGTGTGGCACAGCCGTATTGCTGTATGCCTACCGCGTACACAGCCTCCCCGAATGTGACTGTGCCCTAGTCTAATCTTCTATTGATGAATTTAAATCTCTTGATGGACTTCTTGACTTGTTTGCGTGTGTAGGTTGGCTCCTCCGGTCCGCTCTGCTCTCAGTTGCGTGCCCTGGACAGCGGTCCATGTTTGGAAGCCACAGCCAGTGATGCTATCATGCTGCCAGTGGCACATGGACCTGTGCTGGTGAGAAGAGCTGATGGGAAACTGTCAGCAGATGAGAGATTTGATGGGGTAACTCTGTTCTACACTTGGGTGGCACAATTGTCTGGCTAGTGGAAGCACGCCAAAGCAATCAGAATGAGCCTACGTGCTCTGGAAACCAGACATCAAGGGTTATCCAGGGTGGAACATCCAGGGTGGAACATCCAGGGTGGAACATCCAGGGTGGAACATCCAGGGTGGAACATCCAGGGTGGAACATCCAGGGTGGAACATCCAGGGTGGAACATCCAGGGTGGAACATCCAGGGTGGAACATCCAGGGTGGAACATCCAGGGTGGAACATCCAGGGTGGAACATCCAGGGTGGAACATCCAGGGTGGAACATCCAGGGTGGAACATCCAGGGTGGAACATCTGGTTGGATCGACCGCTCATGTCGCATTTGCCGCTCAAAGACCGGACATGTTGCACACTCCGCAGCCCATAACTGGCCACCAATTGAGGTGCTCAGCAGCTCGTTGGATAGCTCACAACACTCACAATGTCGTGGGTCGGCTTAATGTCGGCTGCATTCAGGGCCTGTGTGAAACCCATGGTCTGCCGAAGTGCAAGTCGAACGAGATGACCTCGAGATGACCTCCGTTGCCGGGTTTGGGGTCAGGTCAGACAGTGGTGCCAGCCGTGTGTCTGTTCTACTTTCTGTGGAGCAGAGCAAGCAGCAGTTATGTCTTTATCTGTATGGAGAATAACATGGGATTGAGGCTCAAGTGGAGTGGATTGTTTGGCTGAATCGTGTGTTTGGTCGCTGCACGTTCAGATCACCAAGCCTGAAGAGCTAGTGGCGCTGCACTTGGGTGTCAAGAAGCAGCATGGCAAGCAGAGGCGCCTGGCGTTCATGCTGTGCTTCACGGGCTCAGGGGCGATGGCAGAGCCATCACACGGATTAAAGGTAGAGATCACAGCCTTTGTGGAGATCACGCCCCTTGTCAGAACTACCATGCTGCTGGTTGGATTGCGCATCCAACCAAGTTGCCAGCTGTCAGGGTTTTTTGCCCTGCTGAATGATGTACTTTATGCATTGCCTGTCTTGAGTTCAAGCCGTTGTCAATACTACCAGCATAGTGATGTACTTTTTGAATTGTTTGCAAGGTAAAGGTCTGGTTGGTCATCGAACATGTAGGGCTGGATGGACATTAAGCGCCTCCCTGATGCAAGAAGATATGTCTTGCCTTGCTCCGCTTGCACGCGTCTGCAGGCGCCTACTGTTCCTGGGTCCAAGCGAGGCTCAGGAGGAACCAACACGGGCAGTGGCAGGGCAGCCAAGCAAGACCATGGGAAACCAGAGCCCCCGGGATCTGGGACTGAAGAGGAGGGTCAGGGGTTGGGTCTCACTCCACCCCCTGTGGCACCCGGCATCCCCCTGCCCTATGATCAGGGTGAATTGGACGGTGCTGCCATCAGCACTGCGGATGGTGGCTGTTTCTACGTGCGCGTCAGGGGTGTCAACAAGCCTTCGCTTCTGCAGGGTGCGCTGCTGTCAGGGCTAGTGGGCGCAGATTGCATCAGTGCATGAAAATCACATTCTTCATGTTGACTATAATATCCAAGGTACCAGGCTTGGACGCCTCTGTAAAATGCCAAGGCTTCAGTGGAAGGGAAAGGAACATGTGCATGGGATCAGGGTCACGTTACATCTGCAAATGTCAGCCATGCAAGCCGGCTGTGACCTGAACAGGAACATGTATGAACAGGAACATGTATGAACAGGAACATGTATGACAGGAACTGTATAGAGGTGTGTAACTCTATCGTAGGAAGCAAGCCATGCAGCTTTCCTCCGATCAACCTTCCGTATTCATGCCCTTTGCCCCGCATGCCAATGTACGTGCATGCAGGCTTTCCTCCTCTGTCTGCCGACACTTCTTGCCAATGTTGCATGTAATTCCTGCCCGCATACAGCTCATCTTCATACGTGCTTGTGAGTTTCCATGTAAACCGATGTGCATGCAGGCGTTCCTCCTCGGTCTGCCGACCCTTGTAATGACAGATTTGGCCCCTGCATGCATGGATGTTTAACATAGTTCTTTGTGCATGCAGGCGCAGGCACCTTGCCCGCCGACCCTTCGAACGATGGCCTCATGGCTGCCCAACTGCTCCAGCTGCTGTGGGACAAACACATCACAAAGGTGCGTGCATGGCTGAGGCTGGATTGCTTCAGGGCACCTGATTGCGGCCAGATCGACCGCCGTCTGTTGGCTTGCTTTTGATTGGATTGTTACATCCGGGAAGCCGTCAAAAGGACGCAGGACAGGATGCAGAAAGAAAGGCAGCAAATAGGCAGAAACGGGCCTAGAAGCAGACAGGAACAAGGCAAAAAGGAAGGTAGCTAGGAAAGAAAGAGGGCCTGCCTGCTCGGCATGCTCCGTCTTACAGCCGACCTGGTGCTTTATGTTTCCCGAGAACAGCCGCTGTTGTGCTTTAACATCCGTGTAGATGCGCGCCCGTTGCTCTTGTTTTGTCTGAATGTGTCAATGTGCATAAGAGGCATGTCCCATAACTAAGGGACGGTGATTCAACTCGGAGACTCTCCTATCCTCCTAGAGCTGCTTCTTCCTCACCTCTTTGTTTGTTTTTACCCTGTAGGTGACGTGCTCGCTCAAGCATCAAATGAAAGCGCTGGCGGCTGCATCCACCAGGTGGTCAGCCCTGCCCAGCACACCCGGTGAGCACAGGTCTGATGTATCGGATGCAGGCGGGAGGCCACACACAATGCCGCAAGGCCTGTTGTCAGCACTACAGAAATGAGCAAAAGCACAGTAGGCCAGCTGGAATTGTGGCACCGTGGACATGCAGACATATAGAAAGTTTTCACGGGCAACAGAGGCATTTTGCTGGAAAACAAATGAGGGGCTCTAGGTTGCTATGGCTAGGTCTTGCATACGCTGCCTTCACTTAAGCCCTTGATCGCCACACACATATGGTGCCAATAGCTGCCACCTTGGATTGCCAGCTGCTTTGTATATATATATATATATATATATATACACGGAACGGGATGGGCACAACCCTGGCCTACCCTGAGCAAGAAAGCAAAACGAAAGCAGGGAACAAAGCAGGCAAGGCAGGCCAACCCAAAGCAAAACAGGACTGTCAGGCCGAAGTCAAGGCCAAAGACTAGATAAAGGGACGCTTGAAGGGCCAGGAGACCCCCTGTCAAGGCTGGGCATCACCTTAACTCACCCTGAGCCACAGCAGGAAACTTGGCCTGCTTGTCCTCCCGTCTAGGGTTCAAGGACCTTCCCTTGGACAGAGTGTTGGCCTTCACCCAGCGAGCAGTGCGTAATGTGGTGCCAGTAGCCACTAACTTAGGCTGCTACTTTGGCCTGCTGTCCAGGGTTCAAGGACCTTCCCTTGGACAGGGTGTGGACGCTGCGAGGCCCGCTGATCGATGTGAATGTGGCGTGGTGGGTGAAGGACCCTAGGCAGGACCAGCCCTGCGAGCCTACGAGTGAGGGAAGGGCTGCGGCTCAGAGCTGGCCATCGGTAAGGGAAAGTCCTGTGCAGTGGTGTTCCCAAGCACATGCTTGATAATCAGATGATTGTGATAATGGTTTCTAAGTAGGTTTCTTGGAGGTTTCTTGGCAAACTTCGCCAGATTTCGTCTGTTTTCTAGGTCCTGCGTGTCAGGCAATCACATGTGAGGGGTTTAGCACCCCGGTGTTCCTCGAGCATGTAATTCAATCATACAAGCTGGTGAGTAAGCTCATGGTTCATGATGCAGCTACCTATCTAATAGCTTTCACTGCCTGTGCCAGATGGCCAGTGGCTTCTCATCAAGGCTCAAGCAAGGCAAGGCCTCGTAACTACAAAGTGCGCGCCTTGGTAACATAATGTTGCTTCCTTTTATGACACGTTGACATGGCTGTTTAATGGTACATGCCGCCTTGCCTTTGATTGCATGTTTAATCGCAGCGTCTTCAGGAGTGGTTAGAGGAGGCTGCGGGCCTATCCAGCGTAAAGGACGCCCTCTCGGGCCTGGCTCCAGCCATCCTTCTGCCGGACACGTTCAACCTTGTTCAGCCTGCACATGGCCTGACCGCTCCTAAGGTAGGGTGGTCCAGGCCAAAGAATAGCTCTTAGGGGGCAGCTCCTGACGTTGTGGACAAAAGGTGGAAATGATGCAGTTTCAACCTTTGGCTTGATCCACCCTGTGAGTGAGTGAGTGAGTGAGTGAGTGAGTGAGTGAGTGAGTGAGTGAGTGAACGTGTTATAATATCTGTAATGTTCGACAAGTCAAACAGAAGATGGCTCAAGCATGCACGTACGACCTCATCATGTGCGCATCACAAAGGGCTGCTGGTGCAGAATTCAAACCACTGTGATTGCCTCAGGTGCCTGGAGCGTCCCGCGGCAGCGCGGGCAGCGGGACGGCGGGGACCGGGGTCGGCCGGGCCAGCGGTGGTGCTGCTGGTGCACTTGCGGAGCCAGCTGCCCGTAACAGTGGCTGCGGTGGCGCTGGTGGAGAAGGTGGAAAGGGTGGTGGTGGTGGTGGGAGTGGGAGTGGAGCAGTGGAGACGCAGCGCGGCAGTGGCGGGGGTG
>QAXH01003151.1:0-11348 GCA_004335635.1 Chloromonas sp. AAM2 | reverse complement strand
GCTGGCTCCCCCAGCCGCTGGTGCGGCCCCAGTCAACTGGAGGCTATGAAGTGTGCGTCTCTGGGCCGCAAGCTGTTTGAGACCATTGAGCTGCAGCTGGCTGCTGACAAGCTGCTGGCACCCCTGTATGAGATTGAAATGCCATTGGTGAGCGGGCGTGAAAGGTCCACATGCAAAAGCACATCAGCACACACACGGGGACCTGCTGCTGGTAGCGCACATTGGTTCTTTGGGCAATGTTTTGGTTGACCATCAATCATTGCACCAGCATGTTATTCAAGACCAACATTCTGTGCTATCATTTGCAAATGAATGGCCCATTGCAATAACCAAGCATTCTTGTGGTTGTTGTGTGGTGTATTCATAGATGTGCTTGCTTGTGGGTTGTGCCAAACCGCTTCATGTATTTGCTGTCATGAAAAATCCTGAATTGGTCGTTGGTGTGCAGTTCGTTCACAGTTGGGTTTGCATGCGGTCACAGGTTCCTGTGCTGGCTGCCATGGAGATGACCGGCATGGGCATCGACCGGCTCAAGCTCACCACGCAGCAGCCCTCCCTGGAGAAGAGGTGCCAGCAGCTGGCAAAGAGCGCGGCAGAGGTGATTGAAAAACAAAACTGGGTGCAGCTTGAGTACACACAGGATGGGGATTCCATTATCATTATAAATTACTGCATTGTTCATTACTTTCCTGCTGCCTTTTGCGCCAGGCCGTTGGCACCAAGTTTAACCTCCAGTCGGCGCGGGAGGTGGGAAGTCTTCTGTTCACCAAGACAGCGGACGCCTCGGGCAAGCAAGTGGGGCTAGGCCTGGCGCCGCCCCCGGGATGCAAGACCAAGAGGGGTTACTCGACCACAAGGGCATTTCTACAGGTATGGCTAGGGTAGCAGATGGCCATGTTGGGTGGATGAGGTGCTGCGCATGACCCAACATCCTACCAGCTGGAGAAGGCTCCTTGTACCAGGGGCATGCCACTACCGGCAAGGGTAGCAGAAGCAAGAAGGTGCATCATGACATGTCAGACGGTCAACTTGCCAACCGACCGCCTGCTCTCATAACTTGTCAAGGCTGTTCAGCTTGTGAACGTTTGCATATGGCGGGGGGAACAGGACTGGCATTGCGCTCTTCTGTTTGACAAGTCGGGCAGGTTTTCTTGCCAGTTGACTGCTACAGTCAGTCGCTGAGCCTTTGGAGCTGCTGATTCTGGGTGGGACAAGTGCAGTGAGAAAGGGACCCCATCACGGTGGGGAACAAGCAGCAGTTCATGTCTTCGCACACTTCTTAGGCTTCGTTTGTTTAGGCAACCTTTGAGCAACCAAGTGCGGGTTCTCATGCTCTCATTAGGCTTTGGTTTTGGGCATGACCTCTCATGGCTGGGCACGCAGCCGGCTGGCAGTGCCTTTGCCCACCTTGAAGTGCAGATCACTTTCTGGGGCAAACTTACATGTGCACTGCCTTTGTGAGGCGTTTGTCACACCTCCTCTCTTGTTGTGGTGCATTGTTGTTTGCTTTTGACATCCACGCACGCAACTTAGGTACAATTGAAACCTCAATTGATTGGAAACACTTCTAAAAGCCAACAATAGCTTGGCTTTGTGTTGACAGCCCTCGCATTTCATGTGGTCCTGTGATGGTGTGCCTCACAGGAGGTTGAGGGCTGCCACCCCGTTGTTCCACTGGTGATGGAGTACCGTGCGGTGCACAAGCAGCTGTCGTGCCTGGCAGCGATGATCGCCATGTGCAGCAGGTGGGGAATGGGTTTCTACACACAGGATGATGTACTGCTGACATCAGAACCCCAGACTTCGGTCGCCTTCAGGGATGGGGAAAACGCCGCTACAAGGCTGTTCCCTCCAGCTGCTGTTATTAGGGTTCTTCTGCCACCTTTGGTGCGTCTAGAATGTCTAGGGGCTCGGTGCTTCCACTTATGACTGTTGAACCACCCCCGGTGCAGGTACGGCGGCCATCCCAACTCAGGCAGCAGCAGCCACAGCGGTGTGGGCCCCGCGCAGCCCCGCATGTGTCGCATACGCGGTTCATACCTGCACACAGCATCGGCTACTGGGAGGCTGACCATGGACGATCCAAACCTGCAGGTCAAATTGTCTGCATGGGTATCGTGCCTGTTTGATTACCCACTGTGTGCAGTGGCAAGATAACACCACGGCCAAGTCGATGTATACACATAACACTTGAGGTTATTTGAGGACGTGTGTGCGTCTATTGCCTCTGCACCTCTGCTGGCTCTTGCTGTTTCATTTGCAAGAGCAATGTGCCATTGTGTGTGTCCACTGACAAGCAACATGCCATGTCTTCGGGGTCTCTCTCACATTGCTTCCTAAACACCAGGTCTGTCGTTATAGGTCTGTGCCAGGCTTGGCGTGCAGTCAGACACGGTCTTAGCAGCAGTCTTCGCTTAGTTGTAATAAGTCAATCACATCCTCCTGCTTGGTGCTGGTCGATCCCTTGGCTGGTGTCAGTCAAATTGATCTGAAGTCTCTTTACTTCAACTTGTGAATGTGAATGTTGTTCTTCCACAGACCGTTCCCAAGCCCAAGGAGATTGACCTGGTCTCCTCCCAGACGCAGCGGGACGGGCTGCCTGCCACAAGCAAGTTCCAGATCAACATGCGGGCGGCCTTCGTGGCAGCGCCTGGACACGTGCTGATGTCTGCTGACTACAGCCAGGTGCGAGGCAAGCGACATGCTGCAGCCCCACCCATGTCCTGTGACAGCCTAGTGATAGGACTAAAGGCAAGTTTATATCAGGGAAGCCGGCACATGGCACGGGTCGGGATGTGTACCGCCCTGACCTACCCTGAGAAAGAAGTTCAAAGCTCGCGTTGGGCTGCTGGTACTAAGCCCGAAAACCCCGCCGTCCTCCGGATTTGAACCCGGGATAGGACTGACTGAGCCGTGGAGGTTGGCAGGCTGGCTGAGTGGCAGGACAGGGCCTGAGATTGCAGCCCGCAGTGCGAGCGTTGTTCGACTGGGCCTGTGTTGAGAGAGAACTCGTATGGGTGTCTGCAAATGCCATGTGATGCTGGTGAGTCAGACTAGGCAAAGACTGGTTTTTATGCAGGTTTGAGTTGTGATGGAGGCCTGTGTGGGTGCAACAGAGCAATGCTGCCACGCGTTTCTCCCACTTCATGTACCAGACTTGATATATACATGTAAGCGTACTCAAACTTCACAGTTTACGTCTGGGAAGGTGTCACAGGACACGGGAACAGTATGTGTATGACCCTGGCCTACCCCGGGACAACAATGACAAATTATCTGCGCTATCCTCTACTATTCGGATCAGTTGATTCAGAGCCCCCCCGCTCCCTGGGGTGCCCATAGACCATTGCCGTGAGGAAACTGGGTCACTCCCGTCATAGGTTAAAGGATACGATAGTGCCCGCCCCTGACTTGATTACTTCCATTCTGCTGTGCCCCGCCCTGTGTGCAGGTTGAGCTGCGTGTGATGGCGCACCTGAGTCAGGACCCCGGCCTGCTGGCCATGTTCGGGACGGAGGGGCACGACCCATTCAGGGCCCTGGCCGCCCGGTGGAAGGGAGTGGAGCCGGAGCAGGTGCCTGGGGCGGGCGCTGTGTTGATCGCTGTGTCGCTTGCTGCTGTTTCTGTCGTTAAGTCTTGAACACCACTGCCATGTAGTTGGAGGATTACTGCCCACTGGAGTTGGAGGATTCTGGTCCATTTCTGTTTCCCGTCTCTGCAGATGCTGCTCTTGATGCCTCGCTGCCCTTTCATGTCCTTCAACTCACTGTGTGCTTTTAAGCATTGGGATCAGGAGTTGTAAGCAGTCAACCCTGCGTTGATTTCAGTTCAAGTTGAAGTTTGCTGCATCTGCAGTCAGGGCGTCCGAAACCCCCCGCCGGCATTAAAACGGAGACCAAAGGGAATTCACCTGCTAGGCGCACAAACCCAGAGTCATCAGTCATCAACTACTCGATCATTATGACATATGAGTTGCTTGCTGTGTGTGCATTTGTCCGCTTTCAGATCAGCAAAGCGGAGCGCGGCGCTGTGAAGGAGCTGTGCTATGCCTTGCTGTACGGCATGGGCGTGTATGCGCTGAGCAAGCAGCTGAGGGTCAGTCTGCAGGAGGCAAAGGACAGGGAGAAGGAGTTCAAGGGAGCCCTGCCTGTGCTCATGGCATGGATGGACAGGTAATAATAGAAGTACAGATAATGATTATAGTAATAGTAATAGTAACAGTCATAGCCGATACTTGAGGCGAAGGACACCAGTACCTATAGTAGTAGTATTGATGGTAGTAATAGTAATAATAATAGTAGTTGATGACAGTCATAGTAATACTAGTGATGGTCATACTGGTAATAAATATTGTACTACTACTGATAGTAATGATGCTAGTTATAACCATGGTATAAGTAATGGGCGATTATTATAACAGCACATCAAATCAATGGCATGCGTATTGGCCACACGTGACTGCTCCCTTCGAAACCTGGAGTCAGTCTGACAGCTGCACAAAGCCAGGTTCTCACTAGGCTTGGTTTAAAAAAGGCATTTTTCACATCAGGGAAGCCGTCACATGACACAGGTCGGGATGTGTACCGCCCTGACCTACCCTGAGAAAGAAGTTCAAAGTTCGCGTTGGGCTGCTGGTACTAAGCCCTAAAACCCCGCCGTCACCTGGGTTGGTTTGGGTCGATGCATTCATGCATCCACTAATCACTTGTCATTTGTTTATTTATGTGCAGGATTTGCGAGGACGCTCAGCGGTGCCGGTACGTGACGACCCTGGGCGGGCGCAGGCGGTGGCTCAATGATGACGAACACACCAAGGTGGGGCAGGATGACTGGGTGCGTAGATGCGCAGGATGCTCATCCACCTTTTGCAGTACCCGTGGCACTGCATGGTGCAACGCATGAATAGGGACATGTCACAACATCAATTATGAGCGGAGCCTTTTAAGAGGACAGGCTCTGTTCGCAGTCCAGAACAAGCAACTGCCGTGCAAAGCATCAAGGTTTCCAGTCTGTGGTTATGTGTCTTGTTGTTCTTGCCCAGTTCACATCCCATCCCGTGTCCGTTGGCAATCCCGCTGCTGTTGACGAATGTACAAACAGCAGATGTACACTGTTTGGCAATGCATCAACAGCATTTGCACTTGTTGGTTAGGCTTGTGTTGTGTTGTGTTCTTTGACCGCAGGACGCTGGCTTCCTGCGCCGCAGCGCGGTGAACACGGTGTGCCAGGGCTCGGCCGCCGACATAGCCAAGTGTGCCATGCTGCGCATACACGCACGCCTGCAGGAACAGGACATGGCGGGCAGAGCACACCTCGTGCATATGGTGAGAGCTGTGTGACCGGGCAGGCTGTCAGAGGTGTATCGGTGTGGGACAGTCAGGGTGTGGGTCCCGCGACCGCCTGGGGCCGCTGTCTGTGCTTGGAGCTGGTTGTCAGGTCTTGCCGCTGCACCTCGTTGCATTATTCAGGGCCGTGTGGCAGAGAAGGCTGTGGTTACAGTGGTTCCTGACGATCCAAAATCACTATACTGGCAAACTCGCCATTTGGACCACTGTGTTTGGTTGAAGCTTGCTTTTCCGTTTCAGCGTTGTACCTGTTTTCTTTTATGTGCTTGTGCGCCTCTGACCTTAGCCTAACCAACTCATGCATTTAGTATAACTATCCTTCTCCAAGCCTATGCCTCCAAGCCTATGCTTGCGTCCGCGCTGTCAGCCCTCAATGGCTCGATCTCAGTCAGGATGATCCTGTTGGACTGTAATGTGTGCATTTCCGCCAGTCCGAGCCCATGTGTACTCTCCCATCCGTCTTGCCCCACCCCGCGTCCTCCTTTTCTGCTGTAAACAGAAATGATACTTCTTACCATATGTAAATCATATTGTATATGTCCTGCAGGTTCATGATGAGCTGGTCTTGGAAGTGAAAGCCACGAGCATGGCCAAGGTGGCACTGATGGTAAACCATGAAATGATGCATGCATGGGAGGCAATAGGCACTGACAGGACACCTCTCACAGTGCCATTTCCTGTGGAAATCAACATGGGGGACACCTGGGGGGACATGGTGCCGTTGCAGCGACAGCAGCTGATGGAGTGGCAGCAGCAGCAGGAGGCGACAGGGGCACAGCAGGTGCAGGTCAGAGCAATAAAAGCGATCGCGGTGAGGCCAGCTCTGCTATGATATCATCAGCATCATTGCATGACGTCTTCTCATGGATGGTTCAAGCCATGGTGCTGCTTTGTTATGACTAGCTCTAGAAGATCATTTGATACTGATGAGCAGAGAGCAGGATGAGAGAGAGAGTTCAGAACAGTCGTTGACTGGTAGGGTTTAATGGGCCTCTTGACATCACCACAAACATACCTATACCATATCGTGCAAACCAATAACCTGCATTGAACTAGCGAGGGCCCTTGCTAGTTGCCATACCGTCCCAACAAGAGTCCAGTGTGGGCACCACTGCTGAACGACAGCAGATCCTTGGATTCCATCCCATGCGTGATTCCACGGGTTGTAAAATGGCCGTATTGAGCACTTGCGTGACCTTGGACTGTATTTGATTTCCCCCCCCTGTCAAGTAGTCGAATACCTGGGTTAAGCGCCGGGCTGCTTTGAGCCTTCTGGTGGTTTCAGATACGAGTATGCCTTCAAAGAAGCTTTCTAGTGCGTGTATTGATGCAGTGCCTTCAAGACAGACTATGCAGTCAAAGAAGCGTGTTTGAAACACTTGATGCGTGATCCACGAGACTGCGCGCGATTTCTAGTTCCAAGTTCCTCCAATCCTATTAATTTCCCTGGGGGAATCTGCTGAGCCTAATGATATTTCAAGCTTTGAGTTTTTTTCCTGAGCCTCACAAGGCCCTTGATCTTTGCACTGCAAACCTACCTGTTATCCTGCCAACCCTTTGGTCACCCCAATCACTTGTATGGTGTATGCAAGTTGGCCATGTCAGCGCTAGTCTGTTTACCGTTTTTGATTGGAAATGTCGTTTCATGAGTTTCTAATTTTCAAGATGTCGCAAATCTTGGTGCTTGCCACTCATTCGCGGTTGCTGCAAGCTCACAACCATTGCCAACCCCAGCCATGGAGGCCATAGTATTACTGCAAGAACCAAGAAATCTGTAACAGCAACCTTTTGACTGTGGAAGGTATGTCGAGCGCTCAACTCCCACACCCAGAAAGGACAAATTCCATGCCTTTCCATGCATATGGATGTTCATTGTAATGCACACAAGCTGCCACTCGCATCGACCCATGGTTTGCATGGTCTTGCGCTTGTCATCATCAAGCAACATCTCATCATCACTACATGGCTTCTGGCAAATAGTGCTCAGCCCAGGCTACTCAATGCTCAGCCCATGTTGCCATCTCTAGAAAACACGACCACACATACAATCATGCCTGGCTGGCAGCCCGCTCCAGCTTGGCCGAGTGGTAGTCCTTGTGGCTGATCACGTCCATGCCACCGTAGAAGGCCAGCAGGTGCACCTCCTGCACCTGCAACTCGTACCTGCGTGCCATCGGTCACGTGCAAACAGAAAAACACGGTCAGTGCTGCGAGACACTCTACTATCTATTACATCTCGGCTGCTGTCACAGCGGAAAAGGTAGGACGAGCCATGTGTTATGTATATATATAATTCGATGTTACATTTTTCAGTTACAGTTTGGGCAGCTGACACAGACCGAGATTGTGGAGTGGTAGCTGCCAAGATTGGTCACAGATGACAAATAATCGCAATGCAATGCAAACAATCCACCACCCTGTCCTTGCCACCTGCGACACCCCTTCCCCTGGTGTTAACACATGGGTATGAAAGGTTGTGTGCATCAGCACTCACAGTGCAAACTTATGGCCTGGAGGCCAGGAGGCCATGTTGGGGTGGCGGGCGAACATGGCTGCCCTGGCCATGTCCAGCTGGTCGTCAGCGACACGCACAATCCGGCCCATGTAGGTGGCTTTGGCGCACGTGGGATCCTGCAACACATCACGAATCACCACACATCACAGCCTAGGAGCCTGCACAACACACTATACTGGACAAATTACTAGATTGTGCAGGGCTTGCAGAACCATGATAAACAGTCAGCCCAGGGTTTACGCCTGCAAAAGTTCACGAAACAAGCGTGCAAGCTGCGCCGCCCAGCGTTCAAGCTGCGCCGTCCAATACTGACCTCGGGGTCGCGGTTGACGCAGCCGTCGGGGTTGACCTGCGCCTCCGTTAGAGTGTACGAGGCCATGGGATTCTCCTTCAGGTTCTGGGTCAGCTCATCCATCGGCGTCAGGTAGAAGTACAGCCGGCCAGAAGGCGCGTCTTCAGGGCCATCGCTGTGCGACACAGAGCCCCTGGCAACACAGCAAGCAGTCACAAGGCTAGAGTGCAAAATCTCAAGCCTTGCGAAGGTGCAAGCCTTGTCCTTGGTTGCACATTATCAAGACTTGTGCCCTTGGTCATGAAGCTCACCCAACAACAGGGAACTTCGCCTCTGGATGGCCGACAGTAGCGAGCGTGCCGTAATTGGTGACATGGGCCAGCCATCGAGCCATCTTGGCACCCTCCTGGTGTGGCGGCCTGCATGTACAAAAGATCATCACGTAGTTTTACGTCAGCGTGAAGGTTGGAACACTGACACACTCATGTAAGGGTTTTCACTGGTGCATCGTTTGAAGACAAGGCCTTCACACCTGGGCCACGTCACAGACAGAGGTATCGCTTGCAGCTGGCCATCCCTGGGTAACAAACGGGCATTGGTTGGCCATGTCAACACCACCAGGCCAATCAATGCAAATCGGTACCAATCATACATCATGACAAACCGACCAAGCGAGTGCTGCACGCCGTGCAGCCTGTATCGCCAACCACGAGGCGAAGAATGCGACATCAAACGGAGGCGTGCGTCTGACACACGCTCTACCACTCAGCACCCGGCGCACGCAGGAGCCTGCGGGGCGCATCCCATGTCACATGTCCATGCCATCGGCATTCCCAATAAACTCATCGTGTACATTGTGCAGTGGACCCGCAGGAAAACTTGCATCAATAACATCTACCCATAGGAAAACTCTCGGGTTGCAAAAGTGAGATGGTGCGCCAACTGACGTTGACACTGCTACTGTTGGCGACTGCTGCCTGCGTACACTCGCAGCAGCCTCAGCCAGCTTCAATTCAAACCCTTAGCCGCAAAGGCATCACGACGGTGGGTGCGCACGCCATTTAAAGATTGGATATGGTTCCCGAATATATACCACCTTGCGCGCTTCATTCGTATGCCATTGTTTGCTGGACACTTGCAGGGAGCGCGCAGGACGCGCCTGGCACGCTCTCTGTTGTTCAACTCGGGGGGCAGCTCATATGTCAAGCGGTTGGACAGAGACTTCTGGGTGAGTAATCCAAACAATGTCAAGGAACGCTGGTAGGATGGCAGGATGGGCAGAGTGCCGGCACGCCTCATTCCTCAAGTTGCGCTTGGGACCCTTGCTGTCATCTTCGGGAGACGGCGGTGGTCGGTACTGTGACCCTTCCTGGTCATTTAATTCCATTTGATTTTGCCTTGACTGGTGGCACGACTGTGTTACATTATCTCGAGCAAATTGCCACCAATGCCTTCGCTGCACTGCCCGTCATTCCACACTGATGCCACACTGATGCCACAAAGTTGGACGGGTTGGCATAGGTCGAGGGAAAACAGATTGAAACGTTGACAGAGGGGAACAACATGCGTGGTTTGCATGCAGATGACCACACTAATCATTTCGATGACCATGATGATTCTGGCAAGCCAAGGTCTTACGGCAGAGGGAGTGAATCAAAGGACCCGTCTCAATCGGGCAAGACTGGGTGTGTCATGTGCTAGGGCGTGAAGCGCTGAACCCCCAGCGGAGCGGAGCAGAGTTGCAAGTGACTCAAACGAGTGCCAGCATTGTGGCACGTTATGGTCATGCCAAGGTTTCCATCAAGGCATGCTTGGAAATTGAACTACCTTGGGAAACACAGGCCATTTCCAAGCATCCTATAATTATGGCACCTTTGATCCGGAGAATGACGTGCCAGCTGAACTGACGACGGACCATTCTGCTGAAGACGCCGCACGCCTGAAGGTGGCCGGCGAACCGTTCCGAGGACGACGCAGCTTGCGAATGACCCGGTGGTAATTTGCCTGTGCGGCGACGTGTGCAGGAGATGGGCAAGGATCCGCAAGAGTTGCTTAAAAAGCAGCATGAGAACGAGGTAAGGCTATGTGGGATGTCCTTGCAGACGTGCTGGAGATCAGAACGCAGAAGTGCACTCTGGCTTGGCGATTTGCCTGGACGAGCCCTTGTGCAACCTGAGCTTCCATTTTGTCATTCCTAACCACATGCATTGGTGAAGGCTCTAGCATGCTCCCCACATGTAGGAGGCGCTGGCAGCCCATCGCAGGGCACTCGAGCAGGCAGTGCCAGAGGGAGATCTGGCAAGCATGGCAGCCGGTAAGTGCCTGCAGTGCGAACAAAACGATCTCTGTTCTGCCATCCTGCGAGCATTACAGGTGCGCCAATGCACGCAATTGTCGTCCGGTTCATGATTATGGAAGCAAGGATTCAGTTGCTGCTACTGAGAATCAATTGATGTTGCACGTGACTGGCGTGCAGAGGGTGGAAACAAGTCCGTATAGAGAGTTCTTGATCGCAAGAGAGGTTTTTGCCTCGTGTGAGGCAAGTGTGTGGGTTGGTCATCCGCCCTGAGAAGCGCTTACCTCGGAGTTTCTCACAGGCGCATAAGTCGCTGCCTTGTTTTGTAACACGTCGTGGTCTTCACGCCAGTGCATGCCTGCAGGTAACAAGAAAGGCCGCTCATTATTACCACAACTCAGGTGTAAGAACACAATCCAAGACCTTAAGCGGTCCTAATTTGTGATTCGTACACATCTGTTGATAGTCGCATAGGCATTATATCTTGACTTGCCTTCCCACCTTACACAGACAACCTGGTGATGTGATGTGATGTGGCGTGATGTGCAGAGGAGCATCTCAGACCAACCCTGGCAGCACCTCCGGGGCGTTTTGCGGGCACTGCCAAGTCAAAGGGCAAAGGACCTGCAACAGCGGAGGGGGGCAGAGCGAGTGCAACTGCAGAACAGCTACCTGCCAGCAAGCGCACGTGCTCTATGAGCTGAAGCAAGGGCCCAAAACGAGGCAACATCTAACCGTTCGATTTGACATTCAGTGTAGGCTGGCTTTGGCAATGGTTTCCATTTCGCTGGGAATGGGAATTGTTGGTCTGGTCCTGCGGACACCCGCGACGCAGGCCTTTTATGGGGTGCAAGAGCGTTCTTGTGGTTTTTGAACATGCATACCTCGTCACGCTCAGTA
>QAXH01003149.1:0-17374 GCA_004335635.1 Chloromonas sp. AAM2 | reverse complement strand
ACAACACCCGTCATCAACACCGGTTCCAGTGGTGTTGATAGGAATTGTCCCAGAACTGGCAAACTTCTTTTTTTTTCGACCGTAAAAGATCAAAGTCAAATCCTGAGAAAACATCAGTGTCATTTGCAGGTGGGTTAGTCTGATGCCCAGCAAGCATAAACGCACAGTGCTGCCTGCTGTGTTGCTGATCTAACCAGTCCCGCTGCCCTTACGAATTTCCTTTTAGCACATAACTGTGATGAGTCCTTACGGTGCGTCAGAATCTCCTTCACATGCCGTGTGATATACAGCACGGCCTTTCCTAGTAACCAGTGTGGGGAAGGTCTGCGAAGGTTTACCCTTCTAGCCTTAACTGGTTATATACATCTCTCTGGAGAGAGAGACGTACTACAGTGGCTCCATCCAAAGAAGTCGGACAGCCACCATAGGCAGTGTGGCTGGCTGTGCACCCTGCAGTGTGTAAGGCTGCTGGCCCCCAAACAATCAAGGAACTTATATGTAGTGTGGTGGCCAGATGTCGGGACGGTCACGGTGACCATCCAACATGCTCCGTGGCATGGCAAGGCCATGTACCAGCAGGGCAGAGGACCAACTAGGGTCGCCAAACGTTAAGGTGCGTTCCCCAAACAATCAAGGAACTTATATGTAGTGTGGTGGCCAGATGTCGGGACGGTCACGGTGACCATCCAACAAAAACTTTTTCGGTTTTGTTTGGTGAACATTCGTGTTTCGTGGTCCGGGCCTTTCTCTGGCTCACGACAGCACCATTGGCATATCGCTGTTTGCATGAACGGCTGCTAGGTGGCTGTCCCTTCAGGCTTTCGCCTCGGGCTTCCACAGCAAACAGCAGCACTAAGCATGGTGCATCCTCCACAGCGCAATTTCAAGGTTAAGATCAAGATACCAGCGAAGGTTCAGCGGATTGAACCTCCCGGTGCGTGCACGCTTCTCCTAGGTGCTCCTAGTAGGTCGCATTTCTCCGAGGTTCTCTGTCAGAATGAACAAGTCTCTGGAGACGAGCTGCTCGCACCGGACGTCACAGGGACTGCTATCACTGTCATGACATTGAATTCAGCAAGGAAGGAGAAGTGCGTGCGACCTGCACGCCGTGTGTGATGCACCATGTTGGGCGTTCATCTGTTGCAGGCGCATCTTCAGCTAAGCGCAAGCTTCAACAGCTTCTCACTGGGTATCCGGATCCCAATGCCAGCATTGAACGTTTGGGTAAGTCCTGCAGTGTCTGAGACTTGTCCGGGCCGTATCCCGAGGGCTTGCGACAAAAGTCCTGTCTTGATTCCCCGTCCGCAGCTGGAGTGCTTCGCCTGCATGAGGAGGCCCAAGCGTTCGCTGGTACTTTTCCAAGCTGGAACGAGCTGCTGGTGGGTTCCGAAGGCCTTGATTGCAGGAGAAGCGTTTCCACAGGAATTGGCATTGTTTGCGACCGCGCCAGCAATTGCGCATGCCCACTGGTGCGCAGGTTGAAGTGGGTGGAAAGCAGCCCAGCAAGCGACCTCGCATCGCTGTGACCCTGGAAGAAAGCGGCACCACGGCAGGTATCAAACAGGCGTGTGGCGCACCTGTACAAGATGTGGCCGCTCAGAGCTGGGACAGGAAGAGGAAAATTTCTCAGAACGAGCCACAGCAACCACACTGTCTGCGGGTCGCTGTCAATTCCGAGCAGCCCGGGGCACTTGAGCACAGCCCGGCATCGGACAGTCAGCCCAGTGCCATGGAGGTTGATGCTGCGGGCAAGGCAGCACAAAAAGCATGCTTCACTCACGAGCACATGGCAGGCGTTGTATCCTCTGCATCTGACCAGGCCACCACATGTGGCTACAGCCAGAATCCCTCGCCCACTGAAGTCACAGCCAATGTTCCTGCCATGCGCCTTCGGCCAGCAACTGCTGACGCTGCATGCGACCCAGCTTCAGCTCAGCCACTCACCAAGTTTGACAGGGATTTCAAGGTTGCCCCAGCTCCTGCCGCACCCAGGACTGCCACTTCCAGCGCAACACCGAAGCCACTTAATGGGCGATCGGTGGCAGTGCAGACGCAGGAAACAATCAGCCTTCTTCCCTCACAGCTGCTTTCAGTGCATGGTACAGCAGCTCCTGCGGCCATGCAGCTATCACTCAGCCAGTTGACTCTGCCACCCCATCAGTGCTACCTGCCAGTGCAAAAGGACCCAGCACCCAGTGATGAAGAGTTCAAGCGGTTGGTGTTATCTGCCCGGGATCGCAAGCGCCATGCTGACAAGCAGAGAGGCAACAATCCTTGGACTTTATCCGAAGTCAGCATGTACGTCCAGGCAGCTTTGCTCTTCATGAAGGCAGTGGAATGCATACTACAGCTACCCAGCACGCCAGAGCGTGTCAGCAGGTGGGCGAGGATAGCTGCTGAGCACATAGGAACTCAACTAGGGCTCGGCTCGTACGCACCACAATTCCCATGTCAAAGGCATGTCAGCATAGCATGAGACAGGGCCTTGAAGCTGCACAAGTTCTGCATGCTTGTGATGTACATCCGGCAGTGGTTGTTGTTGGTATTTTGTGCATTTTTGGTGATGTGTCCGCAACTCAGGAGCGGATGAAGTCTAACAATATCAATTATAGAGCGCAAATGTCGGAGCAGTGCAGCCTGGCAGTCAGTGCCAGAGCACCACCTTCCAAGACACCTGAAGTGCGCCTAAGCGTAAACACAGCCTTCCACCAGCAAGGCCAACATGTTGGGAGACTACTATGCTGTCCACCAAATGGAAATCAAACCCAGGGACAACTGACCAAACACATAGCAACAAGCATAGGCACAGAAGCCACAGAAGGTCTGCACACTTGCTTTTGATCTACACGTGGCTGTTGTTGTTGATGCTTTTTTGTTCCTTCTGCATTGCAGGGCGGCCTCGCTGTGCGTTCAGACATCGGACCTGCTGCAGCACACAGTGCGCTTCGGCGAGACCATTGCTTCCAGCTCGATCGTGCGTGAATGCCTGCGCACCCTCTGCGAGCGCCTGCAAGCCGTGTGCCTGCTGAAGGAGTGCACGCTGCAAGCCAGACAGTACAAGGAGTGTGCAGAGAGATTGGAACGGCTGCTGCAGAAGAGCCGTGCAGGAGGTTCTGGGTTTGACGCAGGTGAGCATTAGCAAGATGTCCAGTTTTGAAGGGCAACCTTCAGTCTAGTGACTGCTCGGCTCTGTACAAGGGGTACAGCAGTGTTCCGGAATAACAGAACAGGCCGGCAGTAGCCATAGGGTTTTGGATACCGGTTTATCGACAGGTCCAGGTCCGCTATGGCGTTGCTGAAGCTCGAGCATTGGGCTTGAACGTTTGCAGCTCTGACCTCTGGCCAGATAAATCAACCGTGTGGCTTACGGCTCGCTGTCGCATGCTTGACCAGGCACCGCTATAATCATTCAACAGTTGACAGAACAATTACTGCCTAAGGACATCAAATGACACCCCACCGCATTGCCGTTGACACACCCACGGAAATGTTTAGACGAACTTGTGAAAGTAACTGGACTGACTTGTTGTGCAGCAGCCATAATCTGTTAATTTCTAATACGTCAACCCATCACTTGCTACAGCCTGGTTGGCGTTGAGAACTGTCAATCATGCACTCCGCCCAGGCCTTCACACTGATGACAGCCTCCAGTGACCCAACTGCTGCACCTGCTTGTTTGCCCTCGCAGGTGCGCTTCACGGCCACATTGCAGGCGTGCCTCCCGGTCAGCTCGCTCGAAGGCATGGTGACCCCTCACCAGATGACTCGCATGCATCGTCGACGGACATGCGGGCAGCGGCGAACGCGCGGGCAGCGCAGCAGATCAATGCCTCCAGTGAGCTAGGAACACTGCAGGCCAAAGTTGTGGCGCATGCGAGGCAGATGGCTCGCTTCAGCGACCTAGTGCGGCGTTCTGTACTGAGCTTCGGAGCGCTCACGGAAAACGAAGAGACTCGCAGCGGTCCAGGAAAGGTCGCCTGCATGCATCTTGCTGCAGTGTGCATTGGTGGTGGCGTGGTCGACAGCGCACGCGTACTCAGTCATGCGTTCCAGGCGCTCAAGTGTTTGCAAAAGCTTTAGCAGCGCCTCTTTTGCATGACTGAGTCGATGTTGTCTGTCAGCTTCTGGTTAAGGAGAACACTCGACCAGCTCTGTCCTGTCTTTGATTACGCCTTCCTGCACACATTCGGTCACTGGTTTGTTCGGCCAATGCTTATTCCTTACTCACTTGACATACAAAAAGATAGAAAATGCAAATGTTGTGTTTGTCATCCTCCTGGTACACCGTCTCCCTTGAAGTGTGTTGTGGTGACAGTTTGTTCAGTGGTGGGGCGATGTGCATCGAAGGTGTCATGGCTGTGTTGGTCATGGACTGGCGTTGCACACGGGCGTGGCATCTGCCATCGCTTTGTGCATGGCTGCGTTTCCTTAGCATCCATGTACACAAGAGAACTGGACAGTGGTGTAGCTTATGAATAATCCATTCATGATCTGGAGCACTTGTAGACAGTACACTGCGTCACCTGCAGTTACTAGAAAGATGCAGGCAGAGCTGGCATAGGTTTGTATGATGAAGCTGAACCGAACACGCATTGGTTCAAGGGTGGATTGGCTGTTTGGATTTCAGGCTGGGAGAGCTGCAGTTAGCTTGGTCTTGCCCGAACCCATTCCTGCATGAAGTGCATAGCTGGCATTGCGCTGAATGAGCTGCGTGTGCCCTGGCAAATAGCCTGGACTAGCTAGCGCTCAGTGTGAATTTCACTTATCCGTTTCCGATGTGAAGTGGGCCTGACGCGATCTGCGTGCAGGAAAGCATTACTCCGAGGGGTGGCCACCACCACTACCATCACAGTGTGTCAACATCCCCTCCCCTTGTGTGAAACATTCCCTTTGCTTACAAGGTGATTGCTTGGCTGTGTGATCAGTTGCTAAGCTGTGGTGTTGCTAAGCTGTGTGATGAAATACTTGGTTCGTAAAGCAAGGGCGCATGATCTACAACATTGAGAGGGTCAGCTTCGATGGCAACGCTCAATTGAACCACACAATGTCAACAGCCGTAAGAGACCTACACAGCTTGAAGTTGTGGAATTCCAACCAACTGTCCCAGTAGCCATGCCACAGTATTGGCTGATTGAATCTAAGCACAGGGCCAGATTTGGTGCTATTCAGTTGACTGACCATAGTAAGGAATGTGTGCCAACTGCACTGATGAACACACAGCTTAGCAACTGCAGCAGCTCGCTGCACGGGCACAGAAATCCCGTCACGCCACACCAAGCAGTCTGCCCTCATCAAGGTATCGCGTCAATGCTGCTCCATACGCTGGAACCTTCCCCTAGGAGAGGCCGGCACAGTCCGACAATGGGACGAACAATGAGCATGTTTTACAAGGAGGGGGTGCACACCATGAAGCACGTCCAACGCAAACATCAACTTTTTGCGCAAATTGCAAAAATTTCTCCTAGTAAAGGGGAATCTGACCGTGTCAGCAAGGAATGGTGAGGCCCTTGTGGCCATCACCCCACAGAACGCAGCATCCCGTTAGCATGAACTGAATGATTGTCAGGGTCAAGGTCAGCGACAGAGCTAGTGCAATGGCAACTCTCACAATGTCAACTTTTGATGGCGAATTCCAATCATTATAGCGGCATTTTTTACCATATGACGTTACTTCATGGCCCATTTAAGGACATGCGGCACTAAAGCGATGCCGCAATACGGCTCACTATCAAGAACGAATAGGCATGTTGTACCTGACTGTTTGGCACACTGTGCCTCCTCTTCAGTGCCTATGGCCTGCTAATTACATGGGTTAACGCATTACACGCGATTACCAAAGACAATCTAATTGAATGTAAAGTGGGTTTGATACCACTCGGAACGATACCTCCACAAGGACAGTTGTGTCTTGCCATGCCCGAATGTGACCACGGGGATAAAGAATAGAGAAGATATTGCATCCTGGGGATACCACACACATCAAAGTTGGAAAAAAAACTTTGCCAGTTCTGAGACAATTTTTGAAAACGTCTCTGGAACTGGTGCTGTAAGTGCCCGAGCAAGTGTCAGCCTGGGGTCGCAATTCGCTGTGCATGGTTCTCACAGGGACTGTGGGCATACTGTGTGTGTCCAGAAAACATGGGTGTACTCGTGTGTGCGTCAATCGCACATGGGATGGATATCGTGTGTTGTGGTACACGGTACCACAGGGCCCATCCTGTGACAGCGAACTGCAGCGAGACAGGACCTGCAGTGTAGAACTAGAACTAGTCTGACAGGCCAGTACCTCAAAAGTCTGTAATGTAAGTCGCCACCAAGTGTTCCAGTTGCTTCACTCTCTCTTGAGCAAACTCATGTGTTGCGCGCGTACATGTCCCACAGCCTGTTTCCAATTCTCCCTTCTTTTTGCTCGCTCTGCATCTGTACCCGGCGGGGACGTGTGCACTTGGTCCAGTGGTGGCTCTTCTGCTGCTTCATTGGCCACGGTGACTCGCTTGTTCCTCAAGGCGGACTTGGACGATGCATTTGGTGCCATGTTGTTTTGCAGCTGTGTGTCTGTGTGTGTGTGTATATGCATGGACCTTGAATGTCATCTTGGGAGTCACCCAAATTTCCTGCACTGGGACACCGTACCACATCCACACATTGGGTGCGTTCTTCTTTTCCAATGACAGGGAGTAGTTGTCTTAAGGCCGTCGTCTGTATGTCTGTTGTGCGGGTGGTGTTTGTCAGAGGCTGTGTGCTGTGGGCACCCGATTGGTATACTTTGTCACAACAGCATGTCCCAGAAGTAGCACTATACCGTGTGTTAACACAACCTGTTCATTTGGTTGTGGACCAACACACTCTCTTTATGCACACACATGCACACGCAGCAAGAAACGTAGCGTGTATTCATCACACAGTAGTTCCTATCAGTCAATACATCAGGGCACACGAGCAGTCATCACATGAACCCGTCAAATTGTCCCAGAACTGGCAAACACCTTTTTGTTTGGACCAAACAAACACAACGGTGAGACCGTGAGGGCCAGAACCAGAATGCGCAAAAGCGATTACATTGTGATCCCACAGGCAGAGGTATCATATCATTGCAGCATTGTATGGCAGAGGATGTCAACGAACAGTTCCTGACAGAAAAGCGTTCATAGAGAGACTGATGGAAATCTCCTCGTACGGTGCGGGCCCATGACAGAACGGTGCAACGCAGACTGAACGTGCAACACACAATCTGAAAGTGGTCTCCTCGACAAGCCCCATTAATCAGTAGCTTACAGGCACTCTCTACCATGCTTCTGTTAGTTCTGCTGCCCCCTATGCTCCTGCTCAAATAACACAAAATCAGCATGCGCACCTGCGGCTTGCACTCTCCGCTGTAGTAGTGCCTTCGCCAGGCCCCATACCGACCGCTGTCCACCTGCGGGACCGGGCCCAGCCACATGCATGACGGGAAGCCCGGAGGCAGAGATGTCACTGCTGTGTATGCAGTATGTCCTCAGGAAGTCCCAAAACAGCACGAGAAGCTGGACCAAGCAAGCAACAAGGCATATATTGACAATTTTTGAATGTTGGACTGACTTGAGACCAGGTCATTTCCCCTGACTTGGGAGTAGGCTGAGCCAAACAAAGGCTATTCTTCATGCTGCAGCGGAAACAGGGAGCCTGACGCAGCAAGAGTCAGGAGAAGCATTGCTCGCTGGCATGTGTGCCTGAGTGCCTGATGACATGCCCATGAAGGCAGCTCTGCAAGTTCCTGCCCTTGAGGGATGGAATCCTCGCACTCGCCCTGAACATGCAACCTAAATACTCACCGCCACGGTCCTGCATGCTCCATCCCTCAATCCACTCCAAGCTCCCCTGGCCACGAACTTTGCGCAGCCGACGCCTCAGTATGTCTGGGGTCTTGACCTGCGCAAGGACCAGCATCAAGACTGAGTGGCTTGACGAACACGACGATGGTTATGTTCAAAGATGCATGTGTGGGTGTATCCAGTGAAGTCGGCAAGCAGGAAGGCAACCAGCACAGGCTGAATGGTAGGAAAAAGCTCTCCAGCGAGCACAAGAGGTGGCAACACCAGAAGCAGTTGTTTGACTGATCAGACCAAAAAAAAAGACAAAACACAGAACTAGGGGTCACACAAAATTGTCCCAGAACTGCCGACCATCTCTTTGGAGACAATGTGAGGAATGCAGCAACGCGCCCAGTGCCGCAAAACACACTCTCTTGTCGCTACCTCCTGAATAATTCATAGCAATCTCAATCACTCATCACTGTTGGCCACGCTTTGCCTTCTGCCCCTTGAGAAAACTTGCTGAAACAGTGGGAGACGTACACACATGTCACTCATGTCATGACGGCCTGCATTGCGAGGAAGAGAACGTGGTACCGTATAAGAGCCATCTGCTCAACCACGCTGTTCATGCCGATGCCTCACTGACCCGCTGTTTGGACACGAAGGAGGTGCCGGCCCCTCCAATAGGAGCTTTTCGACAATGCTTCCTATGCACGGTGGCTATGGGTAAGCCTTGCGTGCGCGCGTGGCAGATGGCTATCAGAATTTGCACATATTGCATTTATGCACATGTACCAATTTGTTTTGTTGCATGTCGAGCAATCTAGGGACTGCGTCCAGCAGAATCTATCATTTCGTCACCAGCATCGCAAATGTTGTGACTTGAGCGTTGCAGGGGGAAACGAGGGAGAGGCAGTGGCAGTCCGATGCTCATCGCTGTGGCTGTGCTCGCCGTGATCAGCGTCCTTCTTGGGTTCGGACACTACTCTGCGCACTCGAATTCTGTCTCCCTGCGCAAGGAAATCAAGAGCCTTAAAGGTTCACTTTCTCATGTCGAGGCGAGTGTCGATGTGTGCCATGGGTGATCTGGGCTGTACCGCATCCTGCTGTCTGTGCAGCTTGCTAAATGTATATTTTGCACTGTTGTGTTCGCAGGATCAACTTAATCACGAAAGATCCGTTCACCAGGTGACTGAGACTTGGGAAAATGGGCAGGCACTGCATGGTTAGTCACCCATCGTTGTGGTCGAAGCTCGGACACTATGCTGACTGCATACCCAGGTCTAGGGCTAATGAGCTGCCCGTGTGGACTTTCCAACGTGGAACATGCCATCACGGGGTACAAGCACCTTGCAAGGCGCACTGGGATTGCATTTCATAAGTTATTCATTCAACTTTGGGCTTAGAAGCAGTAGCAGCACAAAATCAACACGCAGCAAAAAATCAACAAGCAGCAATAGACACTCAACAGATTTTTATGCATAGCTCTCTGTCACATGAAGGGAGGGAGCAAAGCCCATCCAACTAGCATGTGAAGGGGATTGATGGGCTTTATGACACACTGCACGCTGGCGATACAAACACTCCCATACTGTGCGGACATGATACTGCCTATATGCGCTCGCCAAGCTATTTGCTGTGCCTGCACAACCACAGCACATGGAGTATGAGTACCACACAAGCCAGCGTCGTGTCAATGACTTGACTCGGGAGCTGCAGCAGAAGGACCATATGCTACAGCTACGCACCCAGGAGGTATGCTTGCATGCAGCAAGATGCTCACAGCCTCGCTGCTTTCAGTCCACGCATGCACGACTGCACATGCTTTTAGGGGCATGCAGCAAGATGATCGCAGCTTCCATGCCTAACTTCCACGCATGCACGACTGCATCATGCGCATGTGATTTCATACACCTGACCAGTCACGGCTGACCAGTCACGCTTGAATGGGCCCATGGACCGTGTGGTCACGCAAGGACTGAGTGGCTGTGCATGCAGAAAGAGACCACCTCATCGTCAGAGGCACAGCTGCAGGAAGTCGTTAAGCAGCTGCAGGAACAGTGAGTGGGCAGCTTACGCATGCATGTGGGGAACATCGATGCGTGCGGCACCAGCGGTGTCATGAGCACTACACGTTCGCGTGACCAAACTACAGGTTGTCCATGCATGCGTTCTGCCAGGAGCAGGGTGTTTGGATTGTTACCCCTATCGCTTTTCTGTAGCATTCTGCCTTCCTGGCAGCACTCAGGCCATGGTTGGGTTGCTGGCACTAGTCAGCGATTGTGTTGACTGTCCTGCTGTCTTAATGCCCTTCAGGGTCACATATGAGAAGGCAGTTGTGGAATCCTATGTCCAGAAAGTTGCACAGCTGGAGAAGGCACACAACATCCGTGAGGCAGACTGGCAGGAGCTGTCCAAGACATGGAGCAAGTTTGAAACTGATGCAACCAAGGAGAACACCAGGTGTGAACTACACAGGGTTTCTGGCATCTGACAAACGCAACAGCAAGATGCCAAAGCAAGAGCTTTGCTGGCCGAAGGCCAGGCCAGGCACAGGCCAGGCACAGCTCAGTCTTGCTTTCCTGCTGTTTTATTGCAATAGTGGGATTGTAACATCAGCTTTTCAGGGAGCCATGAAAAAACATCTATCGTATCACGTACCCACATTGGCTAGGTGCAATTGGAGGCCTTGTCTGTTTCTGTTTTTCTTGCAGGTTGTTGATGGAGCTTGCCAAGGCCACCCAGGCGCAGACCGGCGCCCCCGCCACCACCCCGCCCGTTGTGCCCCACCCGCTGCCCGACCAGGAGCCCAAGTCACGGCCCGAGTCCACCTTCAACGCACAGGTCAACATCCCCAAGGAAGAGGACTTTGTGCACCACTTCAAGCAGGCTGAGGAGTACATCAAGGCTCAGCAGGAGAGGCAGGCAAGGCAGCTGCACGAGCAGGCGGGCGGCCAGCAGCAGCAGCAGCCACAGGGCGGCCTTGGCCAGCAAGACACTGCACGCGCTAGCAATAACCAGCAGCAGCAGCAGCAGCAGCAGCACGGCGTGCATGCACATGGCATGCATGACAGCCATTTTAATCCAAGCGCCACGCATGGCGCAGCTGACGGCCATGCCTCGCCCAGCCCGTACAACAGCATGCACCACTCACACATGTACGAGGACCCCAACCACTGGGTGGACGATCCAGTGGACCACCTGGATCCCTTGGACCACGTGAGTGCTTACTGACAGGGATGGCAAGTTGCCCGAGACCGTATATGACTGCTCGTCCTGAACGTCATGCCTAAATGTCATGATAGGCTGCACATCACGATGATATTTGAAGCGTGTAGCGAATCGGAAGCCCTGTTCACGTACTGCTACCGTTGCTAGTGCCATTTTGTACAAGTTATGCAAGCCATTGCAAATTTGGCATGAGTCAGCTTGAGGCATTCACATTGGCACAGCTGGTCTCAAGCAGATGTGCAGTCAGGCACCCTGCTTTGGGTTTGAGCTGCACCCAGCCCTAGTCTGACACGCTTGAACTGTGGCTTGCCCTTGCAGTACTGGGTGCATGACCAGCCATGGGAGAACGAGCATGGTCACTGGGACCCCATGCCGCATGATTCCCATGATCCCTACCCGCACGACACAGCGCACCATGACAGCGCACACCATGGAGCTGGCATTCACAACGGCCACACTGGCCGTGATGCCTACAACAGCCATGGAGCGGCGGGCACACAGCACCACCAGGCAAACTATGACAACAACCAACACCACTATGACAACGCCCAGAGGCACAACAATGACCCGCACCAGCAGCAGTACCAGCAGCAACACAGGCAACCCGAGGTGCATGAGTGGCATGCTCAGCAGGCAGGTGATGTGGGCAGGCAGCAGGGCGGCTATCAGGGCAGTCAGCAGGGGCACGGCGCAGGCAGCCAGGGCACGAATGCAGGCCAGGGCCACGGCCAGGCAGCAGCAGGGCACCACGAGGGCTCTAACCCCAATCTGATTCCCAGGCACCATAACACAGACCAGTACCACGGCGGACACGCATGAGGACGCCGACAGTGCCGGGGATTGAGGCATTTGTGTGTGAGGCAGCAAGGCAGCGTCATCAGTATCCCGCTGCAATGCTTCATGAGGTCGTTGGTGTCATCACAATTGGCACGTGGCATATACTGTGTAGTGCTACCGGGTCAGCCTTAACACTGACGTGTCAAGGCTGCAGCATATAACATGACACCTGGGCTCCAGGTCCAACCACCCCCAGGCAGCAACAGTATTTAGCAGCAGGAGGAGGCAATAGGCTGGTCTGCTGTGATCGCCACCACTGCTATCCCAATGAGTTTTCAAACACGCCGCCTCTGTTTGGATGGGTTGTACTCCCGCTCACCAAGTGATCTAGTTGTATCAATCTGTCTGGATCGGAATGTAGTCCTGTTGTTGGTTGGCTGGTGTATTGATCTGGCACCATCTGTCAACAGCTGTTCTTTCTAGCACAGGAGCTGGGCCGTGCCGGTCCGTAATGCCCTTGACAAAGCAGGTGGACTGTGCATGGAAGCTGTAAGACTGCGTTCCATGCATTGCAAGCACCCACCCACGAACAAACGACTGTTTGCCATTGATTTTGCTCATGATGGCCGAAAATCTACTGCAAGCGTTGAGGACACGCCAATCTCTCCCAGTATCACGCTTGGGTTGACCTGCTCTATCAAATCACGTATGTCCTTTTGTAACATGAAGGACAGTCAAGCTCCTCAGTTACATGGCTTTCCATTGACATCGACATTGCTTTCCCTGGCATGGCTGACATAGCGGCGAACAGCACAACCACCCTGCCCCAGCTGAGTTGGTGCTTTTTATTTCCTCTGTGATTCAGCACACTTGATGAACACGCATAACAGCTGATGTTTAGCTGCTAGCGTCAGATGGTGCATGTCGGCAGCTGCAAACCAGATGAAAACCGCGGCACGTGCGGCTGCCCGCCATTGCGTGCCCCTGCCTACTCACCGTTCTGCCTGCTAGTCACTGCGGTCGCGTTTCCCTACCTTTCCGCAGCTACACTTCAGCTTGCCGCAGCCCACCCTTTCCACGAATGGCCGAGGAAGGGAAGGCACCGGCTGCCAAGGAGCAAGAGGAGGGAGAGATCGAGACTACCCCTGATTTCAATAAGAAGCATCCCCTACAACACCGCTGGACGCTTTGGTTTGACAACCCGCAAGCAAAGCAGACAGTGAACAAGTATGGCAAGACCCTTAAACCCATCTACACATTTGACACCGTAGAGGATTTCTGGTGGTGAGTGGGCTGCCATACCCAGCTCCTATGCATCTGTGCCAAGCCGCCGGCCTCCCTGCGTTTCGCCACCGTAGATCTAGCATGGCAAAAGGCTGCCCGGGTCGGCGCGAACGCTGCTGTTCACGCACGATTTACATTGCGTCGAGTATAACCTGCTGAGAGATCTGCTGATCATGTGCTTGCGCCATGCAGCTTGTACAACAACATCAAGACTCCGGGCCAGTTGCAGCCTTCAGCAACTTTCCTGCTGTTCAAAGAGGGCATTGAGCCTACCTGGGAGGATCCCAAGAATGAACATGGAGGCTGCTGGACAGCATCTCTTAACGCTAGGGGCCCAAACGCAAAGCAGCAGATTGATGCTTGGTGGCTGAACTCGGTGAGCAGCCCATGCAACACATCAACATGGTAGCTTCTTCATGCCAGCCATCGCAACAGATGTTGTCCAGCCAGCTTCTTGGGCCAGCTTCTTGGGTGTAGCAATGAACCTAGCACAAGACGGGGCTCAACTTTCTGTGTTTGCGGTAATTCTTGGATGGTCATATTCAAACTCAGCGCCCGGGCTTTTGATGGCAAGCGTGTACGTTCTTGCAAGGCAAGTATACCATGCACCAAGCGCAATACCAGGCGTTGCATCTAAACCACGCCAAGCATGTATACTTTGAGTGAGGGGACTGTAGTGTGAGCAAGGCATTGTGATCTGTAGCAACCAGCTGAGTGCGCATGTGTGCATGCAGGTCCTGGCATGCATCGGCGAGCAGTATTCAGATGGGGATGAAATCTGTGGTGTGGGCGTCAACATCCGTAACAAGGGTGATCGCATTGAGCTCTGGACCAAGACAGCCTCAAACGAAGCAGTGCAGGTGGGCGTTCAAGCAACTCCAAATATGAAACGTATCACATCACAGATAACTCACACTTGTTGGAAGTCTGCATCTGCTGCATGAAGGCGTCTGTACAGGCGATGCAGTGCCATGCGATCTTCTTCGTGCTTGCAGACCATCGTTGGGCGGGAATTGAAGAAGTTTCTGGACATTCCAGACAGCATCAAGATCGGGTATGGTGTGTTCTCCGACAAGCTGAGCCAGCAATCCAAGGCCAAGGACCGTTACTCCTGCTAAGGCCTACCTGAGCGATGCCCAGTTTGAGCATGGCAGACGGTCGATTGGACAGGGCATAGATTAGCCCGTCCATTCAGATCCAATGCCTTTCAAGCCCCCACTGCTTCGAAGCCATTGGAATCAGCATTGTGCCAGCAGTTTGCCTCTGGCGAACAGCACAGCAGATGGGGTGGATGTGTAGACGCAGGATGGCAGACATTTTCAAGGGATCAGCATATTCTCACTCGTGTTCAGAGAAAAGGACACGGTGGCTGCATTGGCTGTGTTCCAAAACATTCAGTTGTCTGGGCTGGGCCCATGCACCCACTGCTTCAACAGCGTTTACATAGTACTGGGATGTTTATTTCTCACGTTGCAGAAGGGTTACGCTCACTGACTGTGCACATGACAGGTGCGACTTCGCATCTTCCTCCACTTCTGACTGCGTGGCGCTTTTGACTGCAGCACTAGCCAAAAGCGAACACGTTGCTGTGAAAATAGAGAGCGTGGGCGTCTGAAACCACTGTAAGCTGTTGCTTGAATGTGACTGTGAAAATCGCACACTCCACAGTATACCCAATCACACACTGCAGCTGTCCAGATGATCATGTTTTTGTAATGGCTTTGTCAAGCAAGAGCTTTGCATACGGCTAGGCCTGAGTGCTGCATGATATTTGCGTTGGACGTGCTTCGTGGTGTGCACTCCCTCCTTGTAAACAGCAGAGTTTTGGGGGCTTGTTCTGGCCTCAAGTAGGGGCGTTTTTGCAGGGTGTTTGCCCAGAAATCCATGCACAGCAGCCCGTTCCGCAGAGCTGAGAGTGCAGGCAGGAAAGCAAGTGCACAAACAGGGATCAAGCAGCCAGCAGCCCCTGCTACTGACAGCAGATACAGTGTGGCTGAATAGACCGTTTTGCTGCGTATGGGCTGTCGAGTGCCATGCATAGGAATAAAGGTTGCACATGTTGACCAACAGAGAGCCACTTTCCTCTCACTTATCACAAGTCGTGGCTTCCTGGTGTGAATTGATGAACTGGTATACACGTGTCAAGCCCAGGGCTCATGGTCCGCTGTCACTTGTGTATTAGTGACCAACCATAGGAATGGATTATGCTAGAGGGTCCGAGGCCTGGACTAACTTGCAGCTTGCACACTGCGCACAAGCCAGCTCGATCCTGCCACTCAAAAGTTTCACTTGACACTGATGCCATCGACTGCACATCACGCCGCCAAAGAGTTACCTGTCAAAATGCTGCCTTTACAAGGAGGGGGTGCACACCATGAAACACGTCCAACGCAAACATCAACTATTTGCGCAAATTGCAAAATTTTCTCCTAGTCAAGGGGAATCTGACCGCGTCAGCATGGGGTGGTGAGGCCCTTGTGGCCATCACCCCACAGAACGCCTTCCGAAAGCATCCCCTTAGCATGAACTGAAAGATTGTCAGGGTCAAGGTCAGTGTCAGAGCTAGTGCAATGGCAACTCTCACACTTACTGTTTGTTCAGCGAAATTTCGGTCAAAAAACCGATGGTAAACAAACAGTTACGAATAAGGTTTTTGGCTGTTTGAGCGTTTCGTTTTTACAAACCTCATGTTGTTTTTTCACGTTTTCGGAATTGGAGTGGCATTCCACCACTGATCTAGAGCCATCCAGCAAAGGTTTTGCCAGTGGTGTGCACTCCTGTATGTGGCACCTGGACCTTGAGCTACAAGGCAGGCACTGTTTTGACTCAACAGTTTTACGAACCTGGCTTTTGCCTCGGTTTCACGAGAATTTCGGTTTTACGAAACTCAAGTCATTTGGTGAACTTTCGAGGTTAAATTTCGAGGATTTGTACGAAGTTGGCTCCAAAATTCACTAACAACATTCAGTAACAAATGGCGGCTGCGGATGCTGCACTAGAGGAAGCCATTGAAGAGAGCAGTCAAGGGAAGGTGGACTAAGTCAAGGGAAGGTGGACCAATATGGGGAGAGTGGTGAACAGACCCACCATGGGGTACGATTCCCCTCACAGCTAAGGTGATATAGGCTGGTCGGATACTAATATAGGCTGCTAAGGTAATATAGGCTGGTCGGCAGATCGAAACGGACCACTGAAGCAAATGGCAAGACAGCCCTAGCAGTTACACGGCACAGCAGAGCAGAGCACCTCGCACAATCAGAGCACAGCATCTCAACTCTTTGAAGTGAATGCAAGCTTGATACGGCTCACTACTTCCATTTAGGACGCATCGGAAGCACTCCAAGTCGAGTCGAGTCGTCTCAGACACCATCATGCTCTGCGACAGTCTTCAGAGCCTCTCCCATGCCATCCTTGCCCTGCTTCGCTCTGACCATGCCTGGCTTCGACCTTGGCCACAGGCCTCGTGCACTGGCCTGAAGCCTCAGAATGAATGGGAAACCAACTCCCTGCACTGGCGCACCACAAAACCAATCTGGCGCCAATCCGGCTCACGTCCTGATGCAGTTTGGCACTAGATGCAGCAGCTAGATCAGTGGCTGTTTGAGAATCCAGCTTCCTTGCAAGTGGCTGCAGTTCTAAACTAAAGCTTGTGCATGGCCAGCCTATGACCATGACACTGGTCATGATTGATCAAAGCCGGGGGGCATCCCTGGGGGAGGTGCTGACATGTGCGAGTTGAGCTGTGCAGGGGCTGAAAAGTGCGGTGGAAACTGCATTCCAGGGCCGGACTGCGATCGTTGCATTCCCCCTGGTCCGCCTGGGGGTGGTTGCATGCCGCCTGGAGGTGGTTGCATACCGTTAGGTTCAGGAGCACGTGGTGGTGGCTGCATCATCCCAAAGTTGGGCGGCAGCCCGGGCGGGAATTGCATCATGCCAGGGGGCCCAGACATGGCCTGTTGCATCATTTCCTGTCCAGGGGTGTTTGGTGGGGGAGTTTGCTGCGGGCGGGGCGGCATTGCCCCAGGGCCCAGCGGACCATGCTGCATGTTCATTCCCGGACCTGGTGCTCTGGGCGGTGGCGGTTGGTGTGGCGGTTGTGGTGGTTGGTGAGGCGGTTGCGGTGGTGGCTGGGGTGGTGGCATGGGCTGAGGTGGTGCTCCCATGTTGGGTCTTACACCTGGTTGGTTGAAAGGGGCGTTGCGAGCGGGTGGGGGTGCAGGGGGCGGCTGAAATGTCATCTGTGGGTTGACGATACCGCTAGTGTTTTGCTGCATAGCAGCCCATGGAGG
>QAXH01003145.1:0-17493 GCA_004335635.1 Chloromonas sp. AAM2 | reverse complement strand
AGTGGGCAACTGAACTCACAAACCGAGGACCAGCTGTCAGAGCTCCAGCGCATGTACACAGCCCACAAGCAGCTAAGGCGTGCCGCATGTAAAGCCACATCAACCGCTCCGACCACCTCAATTAACCCTGCAAGTGATTGCCGTGAAAGTAAAACCCAGCATTCCACCCGTGGCATGCCCTCTCTTGCACTGCCACCACCCCATGCAACAGGAGCTAGCATGCATGTGGGAGCAGGTGCATGGTCAGGGGCTGTCCATGATGGTCTGCATGGAGCGGGCACTGATGTGCATCAGAGTAGTAGTAGCGCAGGCGCACATGGTGCACATGCTGGCTTGCATGGGGTTGCTGGCCAGGTGCACGTGTCAGTGCCGACTGCCATGGGTGACAACAACAGTCCAAGGCAGAAACGGCCCGCAGGAACGGACGCACGTGATCAGTCACGTGCTGCAGTTCGCAAGCAAGTGCATAGTGCTGAACGTGAGCCAGCACAAGCAAGCTTCACACAGCGTGCCTCTGTGCCGCAGTTGCCTTTGCTCATGATGCTTGACAGCGTGATGGCAGCTGCTGGTGCCTCTCCTAGAGCCCAAGGTAGCATGCAGTCCCGCCTATCAGACCCGACCCGCCAGCCACCACCTTGCTCAGTAGGCAAGTCACTACCGGGCAAGACATCAGCACGGCAGCAGTCAAGCACACCGAGTGATAGCGGTGTTGGTGGTTGTGGTGATAGTGATAGTGATGATGGCAGTGGTGATAATGAAGGTGGTGGTGGTGATGTTTTCTGCAGCAGCGATCAAGCGACAGCAAGGGCTGAAGCAAAGGCAGCTCGAGAGGCATCAGCAGTGCTCAGTCTTCTAGCAGCAAGTGAGCAGGACATGGGCGTCATGCAGATCAGCCCACGTGGGTACCGGGCTGTGAGCGGCTCTCACGTGGTCACAACTGCAGCAACCGCCTTATCTGCCATCATGCCAACTACCTTACCAAACCCGATAAGCACTGCCACTGGGGAGAAGATGAGCCGCATGCAATTGGCACCAGCAGATTCCAAGCGGGAGACAGGGGTTGCAAGGGGTGCTGAGTTCACGAAAGGCAGTAAGAAGGACGCAGAGAGGTCACCAGAGGTGCATTTGCCGCCCAGAGGTGCCAGTGCTGGCGCGGCCATCGCCTCAGGTGGTGTTGCTGGCGGCATACGGGGCCAGGTGGTGAAGCCAACAAGTGCAGAAATGATTGTGCCCTTGGGAGCCACGGGCATGCCGTTCGATGCCTTGGGGGCTAACAATGTGCAGGTTGGTGCGGATACGCGCCAGAGTGCAGATGTGACTGCGGAGACGCGATACAGTACAAGGAATCGTCCGGGCGGTGCGGGAATTCTGCCGCCTGCCTCGCAGGCATTGGGCGGCCAAGTGCAGTCAGCCCACGCTGCCGCGGGCACCACGTCTACAGCAACAGCAATTGCAGGCTGCCCGTCTGCACCTGCCGCCGCGTGCAGCCGCCCATCGGCTGCTGGCAGCTTGCTCCGGACCAGGTCTGGCGGTCCTGTTAGCGGGACGGCTGGCGGTGCAGGCGGGGGAGCGTTCAACCGCCCAGCCAGCATGCCGGCCGGCACAGGACAGCCGCCCGTTTGCCCCGCTTCCCGCCCGTGGTCCTATCAGGGCGGCAAAACCAACGCCAGTACTCTGCCTATGCGCCCGTCATGCGGGCAGACACGTGGCTGCACTCAGTCTAGTGATGGCGTGAAGGAGTGGCTGGAACAGGCGGATTGTGAGGAGCCACCACCAGGAGCTGTTCTTCGGCGTTCGTTGAGTCAGGGCCGGCCAGAGGCCGTACCAGCGCCGGCCCCGATGCTGCCACGACCGCAGTCGGCAAAGCTGGCCCATGCCCTTGCCTCTGGAGGAAGCTGCTGGCAGGCAGTAACAGTGCAACTGCCCAGGCCATGATGTTGGTGGCCGCTAGGTCTGCTGCACGATGTGGGACGGCTGAACTTCTGCACGAACTGACCAGTGGATATCCTTGAATATCCTGTCCAAAAAATCTCCTGCCTAAATCTCCTGCCTTTCTCCTGCGCATATCTCCTGCCAACATCTCCTGCATGTGTTTGCCCAATCCCCTCACCAGTCCTGGCAGAATAATCCGGGTGGGAGGGGAGGGGCGTGGGAGGGGCATTTGAACAACAGTGCAAGGAGATGGGAGAATAAATAATCGTAGTCCATGTTAGGCGGCCAAACGTGCAGGATGACGCCTTGTCATTTGCGGGTACATTGACACAACCTAAACAGCAGACCTAACCAGCAGCAGGCTAGCCGACAGCAAAGCCTCTAGTGTCGGCTACCGTCGACGAGCCTCGCCATAACTTGATGCCGGACAAGCAGGCCTGAGACCGCTTTCTCGGCCTGTCCAGGCCTGCCCAAGCCTGCTCAACCGGGCCAGGCCTGCTCAACCGGGCACGTGATAGGTAATCTGGCAGTGATTTGAACATCAGCGACCAATCAGACTGCGCAACTCTTCGACAATCCATCTTCTGCAATCAGCACTCTTGAACCTCGCAACCAGCACTTGTCGGCTATTGGTTTCGGCTTGCAACCTCAACGTCGCAAAGGCCGGGTTGCAATGACTGGGATGTTTGCCGCTCTGGCGGTGTGCTTGATAGCATTGGCGGGAGCACAGGATCTGCCACCATGGGCAGGTAAGGAAACCAATGGTTTTTTGGTTTACCGCACTCATAGGCGACGCCGTCAGCAATCATAGGCAGCCACAATCATAGGCAGCAGCACTCAGCATCGGGTGTATTGATACACTTGACAAGCTTTGGGTTTGATGATTCTGTTCACGATTTCGCACTTCACGACTGAAGACCAATGGAAGTTGCTTTGTGCCGCTTTTGCCGTGGTGGTCGGCAACATTGGAGACATCCCATGACTTGACTGCACGGCCTTGATTTGCGCTTGACCACAGTCGATATCTCAGTATCTCAGAGCACACCTGCTTGCTTCACTCGCAGTACCTTCCAAACTGGCCTCCCTGGACGCTTACATGGCGCGCATTGGAACAAAAGCCAGCAAATCGAGGAAGATGCAGCAATCCACCTGTGCACAGGCATGTGCCCTCCAGCCGAAGGATAAGGTCTGCGGAGTCAACAAGAAAACCTATGGTGAGGCCTGCCATGTTGATATCGATGTGCTCGACATCTGACAGAGGAGAATCTGCATTGCAATTCGCGCTTGGTGACATTCTGCATGCTGCGTGTATGTGAGGCAGTGCTACTGGTCGTTGACAGTGCATCGCTTCTCCCTTGTTGACAGTGCATGCTTCAACATATTGTTCTCTTAAGTTACCATGTCCAATGTTGGACGCTCCATGGTTCTGTGAGCTGACTACACCGACTTGATGTGTTCTTGCAGATAACTACTGCTATGCTGCATGCAATGAGACTGTAATTGCTTACATGGGCGCCTGCGTGGCCAAGCCATGCCTGTGCGCGCCCTTCTTCAGCCCTGTATGCGCGAACGGAAAGTCCTACCTCAGCCCATGCTTTGCGGAATGTCATGGAGCCAAGGCTTTCACAGCAGGCATTTGTGCAAAAGACTGTCAGTGCCCAAGCACCAAACTACCAGGTGTGTGCATACAAGTTTAGCGGACATGTAGCGGATTACAAGTTTAACGGACATGTAGACGTTTTGCCACTTTTTTAGTGCTTCTTGACCAGCCAAAGTGCACTAGGGAATGAGATGGGGATGAGTTGTGGACCTGACATGTCATTGGTTTTAGGCCTAAGGACCCAACCTCTTTCTGCTGCTATTTTCCTATCTTGTCTCCTTCTATCTTTGTTACACTGCAGTGACCGGCAGTGACCGGCTGCTCTATTCTATTTCTAAGTTTTGCCTTGATTACACACATCGCAGTGACCGGTACGGATGGGAAGCTATACGACAACTTGTGCAAGGCCGCCTGTGTTGGCACATACGTGGCATACTCCGGCCCGCCCGACAGCCGCCTGGGCACTTGCAAGTGCAATTCAACGTATGCGCCCGTCTGCCAGACGAAAGTCATCGAGACGCCTCTGCCTACTGGAGGCTCATTCAAGACTCCAATCAACATTACACACCTGAACTCTTGTGGTGCGGCGTGTGAGAACAACGGCACCGCCACAAACCTGACCAAGGGTGTCTGCAGCGACTACCTTCTCTACGATTCCAACGCCTATTGGTGTGGTTGCCCAATTGTCTTCAAGCCAGGTTAGTTATGCTGGGACAACCTTAGAATTATATGTTAGGATTCTGTCAGCATTGTGTTGGGGTCATATTCTGTTAGATTTAGCAAACTCTTGGCAGCGTACTTAATACTATGGTTGACCTACGCAGTGATTTGCATCAGTACGAGCATTGTCAGGCACAGCCAACATGCAGGCCAGCTTCGAATCGGCTTGCATCAGCTGTGCAATTGCTTTGCCTTCTGCTGCAGTGTGCGCCCAAACCTTGATGGGAACCAACGTGACCATGAACAGCAACTGCACAGCCCAGTGCTTGGGCTTGAAGGTGGTCAGTGATGGCATCTGCCCAGACTGCCTCTGCCCTATGGCAGACTACCCCGTCTGTGCTGGCAAGAAGACGTACCGCACGCCATGTGACGCACGCTGCCAGGGCGGCGCAACGACATGGACGGCTGGCCCGTGCAAAACTGATGTCGACTGCACTAAGTGCCCCCTTCCCACCGGTCTGAATTCATTTGGTAAGATTACGGGTGAGGTGATGCTTGTTTGAGACTGCCTTTTTTTTGTTGTTGTTCGCATGGCCGGGAGGACTACTCAGCGGGGGCAAGGGGGAAGGGAAATTGCCGGTAACCTACTGGTCAACTGCAACAACAACAAAGTCAACTGTCCAACGCAACAGGTTGTGTTATCTCCCAGTACTCAACCCTACAGCAACTAACGGCAGACATCCATTTAAGACTTCCTTGTGCCACCACAACTAGATTGCTGCGTGCATGCGCGCGAGTTCCTGGTCACTGCGGGCATGCATTGCCAGACATCCATTTGTCAGCGCTGCCAAGTGTATGAGGATCTTATGTCTACTCGTGCTGTTGCTTGTTATGCATGCTGTTTGTCAGTTGATGTTGCTCAACGTGACGTGTGCTCCTGAGGAATCAAACTGCTCACAGTTGCACGCTTGTATGTTTTGTTATGCTTGTGCAGTGTGCGGTACGAATGGTGTCAGCTACCCAACGGAATGCAATGCTCTGTGTGCCGGAGCGACCATCAAGTCCAAGGGCTTGTGCCCCTTCCCAATGAAAACATAAGGCGTCCTGATGACAGGCAGACGATGCAATAATGGCACATACTTCTAACAACTGCATCTTTCAAGAATCAACATTTGGATATCTCATAAAACATCTTACGAGGAGTGAGTGCAAAGACTGAGGGATGGTCAGGCTATGTGGGAGCCCCGCTGATTTTCAACCCCGCGACACACTTGGCAAGCTCTTTGGAAGAGATCGGATTTTGAACTTCTTCCCACCTACAAAGCCAATGATGTTTGGCAATAATGTGCTCTCTGATTGGTTTCTAGACGCCAGAACTCGAACGCATGTAGTCGTTGCCTTGATTGTGTGGATTGCTGGCTTGACCACAACTCTGCACCCCACCAATCTTGCGGTTTGGAATAAGTCTGCTGCACTGTTTCTCCAAACCCAGTGCTGCCAAGCACTGTCGTGGTTGGCATGTACATCCTTAATGATATAATCAACACGTGTCTGATGCATGGACTGAAAGATTGTGTGGTTGGGATAGCGTGCATGACGCAAAGTGGCGGATCACGACCTGCATGCGTGCCTTGTAGATTTTGCAGTGCTCCATTCACGCACATGATCTCAGGCAGGATTGATCAGTGATGATGCGCGAGGGTTCCACTAGGATGGCTAACTCTGGTCCTTGGCATGAACTTTGGCGCGCACAACAATGCGGACCATCAAAGCACTTTTGTGCTTATGTGTCCCCGTGCTTTTGTGATACCTTGAGAGGCAGCGTGCGAGCTCTCTTACAGTTAACTGCACATTTGCAGGTGGAGATGGCAACTCGTTTGGACATTGGCTAAGTGATATCTGTACGTGTGGATATGTATATATGTATGTATGGAGACTGGGTCCCTTGGGTCCAGGGAGATTGGGTCCACATGCTGTGTGGCCTTTTTCTTTTGTGCATGTAAGGACCTGAAGCTGCAAGGTCCAAGGGCATGCATGATCCCCGGAGACTGGGGACCTTGACCGGTCTCCTCCATCTCCAGCCATCTCATCATTACCCCAGCATGGCCAAGTGTATTCATACGTACACGTATATTCATATGTTTGTTTGTACACGTACATGTGGTCAGTCCTGCTCTACTCGATGGCCGGCTTGCTCTCAGGCTACCGCCACCCTAGGAACTGTGAACTGCGCCCTGCACGGTCCCCAACACACCAGGAAGCACGTCCAACGCAAACGTCAAGTATTCGCGCAACGGAATCTAGCCGTGTCAGCAAGGGGTGGTGAGTCACTGCAGCCCTGCATGATTTGGCTTTTTATTACTAGCTTGAACCTAGCTAGTTTGGTTTTTGGTATGGTGGTTTGGTCATGCTCAGGTTTACACGCATAGCATGTAAGGATGCGTAAGTGGGCTAGGCTCAAGCCCGTGATGCTGGTAGAGAAGATACGTCGTGCTGCTTGATACGGCAGCCCTACCGTCAACGCGAGCTTTGAAAGTACCTCAGGATTGTGCTCTAACCGCGTTGCAACAACTGGGCCGTGAATTGCACAATCGTGCTTTTGCAATCGTTTTTGAAGCTTTTCGAGTTTATCGACGCTCTGGTAACGGTGGACTGAACATGAATGAATCGCGAGCGCTCTTTCCAGTGATTACCAATCGGATTTCGCGTCTTCAGGTGGCCAATGACTGGCATTAGGGTTTGGACCCTATTGCAACCTTGCGGCACACAGCTTGTTTTGCATTGGCATAGACCTGAGCAATGCTCAATCAGCACATGAACAGCTCATGTGGGCTGCGCCAGGCCTGCTGGAGCGAACTTGATTGCTGGTGCGGCAGGCCTGCTTGTGAATTGAAACGTCAAACAAAGGAAACGGTAGTGGAAAATGATTATGACTTGCACAACGTTCCTGGACAACTCCTGAAGGGATCGCTTTTGTCAATCAAGGAGCTGTAGCACTGGCCTGCAGCTTGCATTGCAAACACACCGAAATCGCAATAATGGCCAGGCTCTTTGTGACGTGTTGCTTTGCCATTGTGGCATTGCAACTGTCAGTTCCCGTGAAATCTCGGAAGCTTTCATCCCGGATAGGTAAGGAGAACCATCGCCGGTGCAAATGCTGCTGTTGTACGTCAGGTCAAACCACTCGTACTTCCAATGAGCGCGTGGCAGCTGTAATCGTACCGCATGTAGCGCTTGACTTTTTGCGCGTTCCTACTACTCTTTTCCCTCACCCAACCTTCGCTTGCAGTCGCTTCAGGTCTCGACACTTTGGATGCTGGCTTTGAGCACGTTGGGACCATGCCTTCATCAAGGAATCTGCAGCAATTCACTTGCGAACAAGCATGCAAATCACAGCCAACGGACAAGGTCTGCGGTGCCAACAAACGGACCTTTGGTAAGAGTGTTGGTAAGGCATCTGCATCTCCCATGTATGACGGTTGCAGATCAACCCATCATCACCATCCAAACGTGCCATCACGCAAGCCTGTCGATGAACATTCGTTGCTAGACTGTTCTGTCGTGCGAATTAATCTACCTAATTTCTTTTGTTTTGTTCAGGGTGATTCAGAGCGGTACACACACTGCCCCATGTCTTCTGGCGGCTTTCCTGTAGACCATCAGCCAGCCTAATCAATACTTTGTGCCTTTCCGGGCTCGCAGATAACTTCTGCTCTGCTGCATGCAATGAGACTGATGTTTCTTATGTCGGCGCCTGCGTGGCCAAGCCATGCCTGTGTGCGCCATTCTTCAACCCTGTGTGCGCAAACGGAAAGTCCTACCTGAGTCCGTGCTTTGCGGAGTGTGATGGAGCCAAGGCTGCCACAGCAGGCATCTGTGCGAAGGACTGCCAGTGCCCAGGCACCAATCAACCAGGTGTGTGCATACAAATATCAGTGCTAGCAATATCAGTGCAATCTCTATCTAGTATCACGTCCAATATCTCCAATTGGATTGGAGGCCAAGATGCTGAGCAGTGCTTGGTCTTGGAGAGGACCAGGTCGTGCCCATGATGTATGGTGGAATGCCAGGAATGATGTATATGTGTATTGATCCAGTAGCGTTGCAATCCCCGTCTGCCTTGATCACCTCTGTTGCAATCCCCGTCTGCCTTGATCACCTCTGTTGCAATCCCCGTCTGCCTTGATCACCTCTCCAGTAGCGTGGTTCGCTTTGGAATCCCCATCTGCTGCTTTCAGTCTGCTGATATTGTTCTTGTCAGCTTATGTCTTCGTTCGCACGCTGCAGTGACCGGTACGGATGGGAAGCTATACGACAACATGTGCAAGGCCGCCTGCGCTGGCATTTCAGTGGCATACTCGGGCCCACCCGACATTCGCCTGGGCATTTGCAAGTGCACCTCAACTTACGACCCCGTCTGTGCGGTGACCTTTGAGGAGGAACGTTCGCCCACTGGCGGCTCAATCAAGACCGCAGTCAACACCACGCACCTCAACCCTTGTCTTGCGGCGTGTGAGCGCAATGGCACCGCCACAAACCTGACCAAGGGCGTCTGCAGCGACAACATTATGTACAATGCACAGGCGCTGTGGTGCGGCTGTCCCCTGGTGTTCAAACCAGGTTAGTGCGTCTTTCGCGTCGTTTTGTTCTGTCTGTTTTGTACTGGCACGCCAGTCAGATGGTGCTATCATGCACTGTACGATGCTGTATGGTGCAATGTCCTGTGCTGCGCCTCTGGGATCGCTCTGCAATCCTGCGCTCCAGTGAGGTCACGTCTGACTGTAGTTACCTTGCCCTAACCTGTCCTGGTCTTTACCAATGTATGTGAGCGGAATGTCGTAAGCCGGTTGCTGCTTGCGATTCATGGGTCATCCACAGGCATGTCATTAGCTTGCACGACAACAGCTCTTTTCTGATGATTGTAGATACCTCGCCCGTGCCTGTTAGTGTAGCGGTCAGTCGGTTGCTGCGTCAGTCACGTCATTGGCCTGCATGAGAGCAGAAGTTTTCCGCTTCTGCCGCAGTGTGCGCCGAGATCATCCCAGGCTTTACCACTACCATGAACAGCAACTGCACCGCCCAGTGTTTGGGCTTGAAGGTGGTCAGTGATGGCATCTGCCCAGACTGCATCTGCCCTATGGCAGACAGTCCTGTCTGCGTTGGCAAGACGACGTACCGCACGCCATGTGATGCACGCTGTAAGGGCGGCGCAACGACATGGACGGCAGGCCCCTGCAAAACCGACTTGAACTGCTCCTCGTGCCCCCTCCCCACCGGCCTGGATTCATTTGGTAAGCCACGATAGAGGTGATGTTTTGGAGAGAGGCAGGAGGAGAGCTGGTAGTTTTCCTTCTCGTCACCATCACCGGATTGATTGAGCATGGGGATAGTTCCTGGTCACTGCACGCAGGCATTGCCAAGTACCGCATTTGTCAGTTACCGATTTTGCTGCTTGTGCTGCACCTGCTGCTGTGTGCTCCTGTTGCAGCATACTGTTCGTCTGTCACACGCTTGTGCTTGTGATTCTTGCGCAGTGTGTGGCACGAATGGTATTAGCTATCCTACAGAATGCAATGCTCTGTGTGCCGGTGCGATCATCAAGTCCAAGGGCATCTGCTTCGACTTGGGTGACTTGGGTGGCTTGGATGACCAGAACGACTCGGATGACTCAGACGACTCGGACGACTCGGGCGAGTTGGTTGACTCAGACGACTTGGACGACTTGGTTGACTCGGACGACTCGGACGACTCGGACGGTTTCGACTGGTACGGGGACCTCAGCGATCTGGTTCCTTGATTTCCGGTCCACCACTCTTTTGACATCGGGACATCGGAGACCTCAAAGATCTGGTGCCTCAATCCTTGACCAAGTGACGACCTCTGGGCAGACGTGCCCCACCACTCTTTGCAATTCGGCAGTCGTCGGAGGCGATACCAGTGCCTTCGCAGCGGCATAAAGGGGTTTCCACAACAATCTAACACACCGCGTACACCTGACCAAAAGCCACGCCGTGATTTGAGCGCTACTCTGCGCTTATTGTCCTGCCTCCGCCAAATGAAAGCTCGTTTTCCAACGGCTGTCAGATGGTGAATGTGTGGCACTAGAACACGGCCAATCATTTCTTTCCTTGGTGCACTGTTTTCAATATATTCTTTTTAATCAGACAAACTCAAAAGCATACTGCACCGCGATGACAATGCGCAGTAAGCGCAGATGGCGCATTGCGAAGTGGTGGTATTGGAAAACGTGTGCTTGGCTCCACCGAGCCCAGTGTTTAAACAAAACATGCCAATCGCTGTATGGATAGGTGATGTATGTCATGAACACTCATTCCACTAGCCAGGCCAGGCAAGGCCGGCAACGGACAGTAGAGGGGCGATGTTCGAGCTCATACCATTTTTGCATAAGGCCATGCTTGTTTGTGCACGCCATTGTGGTTTGGCCTTCTACATCTGGGAAGGCGTCCTGCTCTTGATGTTTCGGCCTTGAAACTTCCTTCTTGTTTTATTACCTAACCCTAACCCTAACCCCCGTCTGACAGTCAGTCTGGGGCGGCCAAACCCTAGCCCCAGCCCTAACCAACTTGAAGCTCGTAGACCAAGGGGGCAGCACACTTATGCAGGTTCGGTTGCTTCCTGCAGAATGTGGGCATTCTGCACTAATACCACCACGTTTCCGCACATGAAATGAAACCCTACCCTTTCATCTCGACCGGGACCACCGTGACCTGACGATCAGTAGCAAGGATACGACGACGAATTAGATAACCCAGCGACATAACCAGCGATATAAGCCACGGGTCGCTTACCCGATACGTGAACTTCGCTCTGTGAAACAGCTGGCAAGGGGCCGGCTCTTTGTGATGGGCTGCCTCGCCCTATTAGCAGTGGTGCTGTTCGTTCACACACACGCGATTGATCTGCCATCGAGTGCAGGTGAGGCGGCCAATTGCACATATCCCAGGTACTTCCTGAAATCACGGATCCCTCGCAATCAAGCAACGGGCTCAACCACGACCACTGCTTATCAGTAACGCCTGTCGTCCGAACCACGCAGTTTTGAATCACTCACCTTGACATTCTTACTCATGCGCCGCAAGTTTACTCATGATTGATCTGAAATCCATGACCTGTTGATTTGATGATCTTGTCTGTGGAGGGCTTGAAAACAGTGCTTGTGTATGGCTTCCAAAAGAAATGTTTGAGGAGGAGCTGAAGATCTTGCTTGTGTGTAGCTTTCATGGTCATGCTTGTATAAGATTTGAAGATCTATTTTGTGTTTGACTTTGTTGTTCTTGTTGCTGGATCTATCCTTTTGGGCTGTGCGTTTCCTGGGTGCTAATGGGTGGTTTTGCAACTTGCTACGATTGCAGTGTCCTCCAGCCTTGGCTCATTGGACGCTGGCTTCAAGCATGTTGACAACATGTCCAGGTCGAGGAAACTGCAGCAATCCACGTGTGAACAGGAATGTACATCAACGATATCCTACAATCGAACAGTCTGCGGGACCAACAATCAAACCTTTGGTAATGCATCTGCCTCTGCATCTCCATGTGCATGTACTTGGCGTGCAGCAGCTCATGCCTGTTGCAATGTATACGCATCTGACACGTCATGCACAATGTTGTTGATAAGCATGCGTGTGTGACTGGTGTGCCAGATGCTGGGTGAAACCTTGAATACACGACATGTGTTCCGTTGTATGCAAGGCATGCGTTGTTATGCGTGCAGTTGACGAGTGCTATGCTGCATGCAATGGAACGGAGGTTGCTTACATGGGCGCCTGCGTGGCCAAGCCATGCCTGTGTCCGGACCTGTACAACTACGTGTGCGCGAATGGGACATCCTACGTCAGCTCATGCTTTGCAGCATGTGCCGGAGTCAATACAACAAACAACATCACAAATTGCATCTGTGCGAAGGACTGCCAGTGCCCAACCACCAAGCAACCAGGTGTGGTTAACGATATCAGCCCTGATGTAGCCGGGGTGGAAGCAAAATGGTCTGCCCGGGCCATGACTCAACCCGCGATCTTCAGAACACGCGCTAACGTGGCCTTTTGCACACGCACCATCCCGTGTGTGTTGTTCCTGCGATGATTCACTGGCTGCCTGCTTTCCACATTGCAGTGACTGGTTACGATGGGAAGCTGTATGACAACGAGTGCCTGGCCCTCTGCGCCAACGCATACACGGTTTACTCCGGCCCGCCCGACCTCCGCGTGGGCACTTGCAAGATCGATCCCGTCTGTCAGACGACGGCCTATGAGAACATTACATTTGCCAACCCTTGTCTTGCGGCGTGTGCAAATCCGCCACATCTCTGAGGAGGGGAACATGTGGAGCCTATGTTCATTACGCTGCTTTGGATTTGCCGTGCGACTGTCCCATCGTGTTCAAACCAGGTTAGTGCCTTCAATGCGTTTCCCGTTGCCTGCTGCCTTGTTAAGCCTTCCAATTAAGCAGCAGCACCCCACAACCAAAATGCTCTTCATGGATTTTGAGTAAATGATACATGGAACTTTGGCCTGTTACTCTGTTTTGCCAGTTGAAACCGGTGAAAGTGCTTCTGCACAAGGGGCGGCAGAGGCTTGCAATCGAGCAGCTGCGCTGTTGTCAAAGGTCGACGGCACTACTGTGTGCACATGGCAGCATATTGCTGCAGAACGCCTGAAAAATGTGGTTTCACATTGGGTTGGGGTCAGGCATGGTAGGTTGGGGTCAGGACTCTTCCGCAGCGTAGTACGTGCTACTGCACTCTTACCAAAAACTCTGAAGCACTTTCCCACGCATGCATTATATTCATGTCGGCAGGATTACATCAGGATCGAAAGCTCTCGTCAAGGCCTATCCCCTGGACAAGTTGGTTGCATAGTTCACTTGAACAATGCCCTACTTACAATCATCAAAGCCCAGCCGTCCCTAACCGAACCCTAACCGTCAGTATTCGTGCCAGTGGTTCAGAGGTACCCACTCCCTCATATGGTCATTTTCTATTTTAAAATCCCCCCCTGGTTTAGGTATAAAAACGGGTTTAGCCCATGTAGAGGGTTAAGTCAATTGTCTGTGCGCAGCGCTGCTGCAAGGCTAATTGTACATGCGCCATTCCATTGTGCTGCAATGCAAGCATCCATCCAAGCTCAGCGCTCCCCCCCCCCTCCTGCCGGCATACTTAATTCCCTGTCCTAAAGATGCGACCAGACTGGCGAATAGAGAGTTACATTCGTCATGTGTTGGTCGCAAAATGAAATGCAGTCGCGCATACGCAGAACTGGAACCAAAATTGAAAGTTTATATCCTGCAGTTGGTGCCGAATGTCCAGATTTGAAAGCACAGTTGAAGTTACTCGCTTGTATCCTAGTCAACATAGACGAACGAATCTGACTTCAGGCAAAGCACAGTTGAAGTTACTCGCTTGTATCCTAGTCAACATAGACGAACGAATCTGACTTCAGGCAAAGTAAGCTGACTATAATAACATAAATTCGAATGCCTTAGTTGGCCGTTTGGTTCACTGCTTTGTTCATTTCTGCCTTTGCACCTGTTTCTGCCTTTATTCCTGCCTTTCTTCTTCTATCTTGCTCAGGGTAGGTCAGGGCGGTACACATCCCGCTTCGTGTCCTTTGGCTGCTTCCCTGATGGAAAAAATCAATCAAGTTAGAAGCCCTTATAGAAGACACTACAGCAACACATCAAGAGCCAACCACACCAACATCGAGAGCCAACCGCTCCATGAACAGCACTTGACTGCCCTGTCGCGTTCAGTCGTGAATACAAATATGTATGCATACCTGTTTTGTGTAGCCTGCATCTGTTTGAATCAGTGAAGCCGTCACAGGACACGGCACGGGATGGGCACCGCCCTGACCTACCCTGAGCAAGAAAAATCAACGAAGGTATTGAACAAAGCAGGCAGAACAGAAGTGGAGCTGCCTGGGTCAAATTCTAGCGAAAGGGAGTGTCCTCTGACGGCTTCCCTGGTGTGTAGGCCGTCGTACTTTGTGCCGACGGTGGTGTCAAGACATACATTTTTAGGTACACATGTCCTTTCGACGTGTAAACGATGACGTGTAACAATTGGCTTAAAAACCGAGCGTCAAAGTCAACAGCTTGTCTCTGTGTTGCTGCAGTGTGCACCAAGTTCTACGGACTGGACGTTACAATGGAAAACAACTGCACAGCCCACTGCTCGGGTGCTAAGGTCATCAGTGATGGCATCTGCCCAGGTTGCTTCTGTCCCCAAGATGGCGTGACAGACAGCCCTGTCTGCGGTGGCAAGAAGACATATCGCACGGCATGTGATGCACGCTGCCAGGGTGCAACGACATGGACCGAGGGTCCCTGCACAAATGACCTGCTCTGAGAGCCCTCGACCCACCTGGAAATTTGGTAAGACAACGGGAGAAGTGCTGGTTTGTTCAAGCAAGCGGCAAGGTTTCTCCCATTCAAGTAGTTGCAAAGGCTGTCCGGTTAGGGCATGCATTACGAATTTCTATGTCGGTTGCTCCTGCTTGTCATGTGTTTTATTTACCTCTTTGTCCCAAGTTTGTAGTCGTTGTCAGTCACTGTTTTGGCTAGCATCAGCGGGAATATTCTGCGCACTCCTTTTGCTTGCCCTGCACATGTTCAGTTTGAGGCATCATTGTGATGGCAGCTGCCGTCTGGTGCTTGTAGTGCATGTGCAAGATAGTATGAGCTACTAAGACAGTCATCCGTTACGACCGCTTTATGTACTTTACGTATGCACGCAGATGCACCACTGTTACCGAGTTTCAACTGATCATACATACGTAAGACACGGTTGAGCAAATTACCCTGCAAAGTGATTGGAAAGTATTTGGTTTTGATTGGTTTGTTTTTTGTGGTAGAACAACGGGTGCACAATGCGGGTCCTGGAAGTGTGTGCCTGGCGTCACTATATATGTATTTACACCAGTCACTGAAGTGTTAAACTGAGCCAACAGTCCCCATATCAGTGCAGCAAGTGTTTGATGTACAGTATGTTGCGAAATGACCGGTACCTGTTTTTGGGTGCAGCGTTTCTGTACCTAGATTTCCACCCCAACCGTACCAACCGACCAGCCAACTACCTGGCTGGAAGCTTGTAAGCATCACCGATGCGGCTGAGTTTTGGCAGGTGTAATCCTCACACCATTTGGGGACAAGTACTGTGTTAACAAGTATGCCTGTTGACTGGCAATTGTTGGAGAAAATGGCTGCCATTACTTCAAAACGGCTTTTCTGTATCAAACCGGTCGAATTTGGGCCTGAAAAATGTCCGAAAATGCGCCCTGTAAGGCGTTGCCTTAGAGAAAGCCTTCCGGCAGTACACCCCCTACCGACACTCCATCAAATCAGCGAGCACACTTGATAGTTACCAGGGCCTCAGCTAGCATGACACGTTGCAGACTAGAAGGGCTACAGGGTTGAGCGAAATAATCCAGCAAAAAGCTGTGCCAGCTTGCAGGATTAAGGCTTGACTGAGCACCCAACGCCACGGCCAAAATGAGCACTGGTCTACAAAAACTCAACTTTTAAGTTATCCCATAACCAGGGGCCAGCGTGTTTTGAACAAAATCTTGCATGAACTACTTGTTGGAGATCAGTGAGTGTGCAGTGGGTGCGGCCACCAGCGTGTGCAGTTTGGCAGCGTGTGCAGTTTGGCAGGTCAAAAACTGTGTACCTTGTATCCTAAGACTTGTCAGCCTGGAAAGGTCAGCTCACAATTGAAACTCATGAAAAGTGCCTGTACAAAAGGATGTGACGCGTGCTGAGTCTTAGCGGCTTACGCTCAGAGTCTCAGAGTTGGCATTTCCTCATGATGTACTGCCATGCACATACGCCCGTATTGGGACATGCACAGCAGTGTGATGGAATACACATCGTCAACACAGAAGCAACGCCCCCCGATTCAGCAACGCCCCCCATGCACGGATGGGTACCCTGCCAGGTAAGGTCACAGGCCACACATTACCCTTAACACATGCCTACCACCATCATCCCTAGATTGTTTAAGGATGCACATCCATTGTGTTCAGTCTCCTGCACACTCCTGCCACAGTCTAAGAACCCAAGACGTGTGCCTCAAGAAGTCATTCCTCGTGCTCATAAATGGCAACTGCGCCCATAAAACATCCAATTCTAATCACAGGGGTGGGCTTTGTGCATGAAGCGCCAGGCTTTTTCACACAGCTTGCAACACCACCTCAGGGCCCAGAGCGGATGTCAACCGGGCAGAATCCAAAGGCAGGTCAGGGAAATGGTGCAGCAGCATGCAGGCCAGCGCCCATGGTGAGCGCACCTACATATGTGCCTCATGGTCCAGCAGCATACGCACCACCTCCGCATGGCCATGCTCAGCAGCATATCTCAATGCTCTATCACCAAGTGCATGGACATCAGCACCCTGGTCCAGCAACATCCGCACCACCTCTGTATGGCCATGCTCGGCAGCAAGTCGCAGTGGTTCATCACCATGCACATGGACATTAGCACCATGATCAAGCAGCATACGCACAACCTCTTCATGGCCACGCCTAGAAGCATATCTCAATGCTCTATCATCAAGTGCATGGACATTAGCACCATGATCAAGCAACATCCGCACCATCTCTGCATGGCCATGCTCAGCAGCATATCTCAGTGCTATATCATCATCTGCATGGACATCAGCACCCTGGCTCAACATCATACGCACCACCTCTGTGTGGCCATGCTCGGCAGCAAGTTGCAGTGGTTCATCACCATACACATGGACATTAGCACCATAATCAAGCAGCATACGAACCATCTCTGCATGGCCATGCTCAGCAGCATATCTCAGTGCTATATCATCATCTGCATGGACATCAGCACCGTGGCTCAACATCATACGCACCACCTCTGTGTGGCCATGCTCGGCAGCTAGTTGCAGTGGTTCATCACCATGCACATGGACATTAGCACCATGGTCCAGCAGCATACGAACCACCTCTGCATGGCCACGAAGGGCAGCACCTTTGAGTGCTGCATTATCATCCACATGGACATCAGCACCACGGTTCACAAGGGCTTGGGCAGCCTCCAGTTTACCACGTCTGGCTGCATGCAGCAACGTTGCATCCAAACTGTCATGGCGTACTGTCAGCCAGGTTGCTAACTGCTGTGGATCCGCCGCCATGGTTTGAAACACATGCAACCAAGTCCCTGCCTCTGTGGCTCCGGCCTCAACTCCCACCGCCCCTGTGGCCCCTGCTCCAACTCCCACCGCCCCTGTTGCCCCTGCCCCCTCTCCCACCGCCCCTGTGGCTCCTGCCCCAACTC